>KK351154.1:488919-552427 GCA_000671755.1 Glossina brevipalpis
GTTTTATTTAACGTAAAAGACAGACGAACACTTTTGAAATTTTATAGATATCTTTTTCAAGAATTGTTTTTTTCTTTGATGCTTTGAAACTTATTTAACAGATTCAGTAATTTCGCGATTGTCTTAATAGCAATTCATATTAATTACTTACAAATACCAATTGCAGAATATCATATGATATCGAAACATAAAAATGGTTTCAATTTCGATTTACATTGCAGATTTCTGACTTACTTAAATAAATATAAAGTATTTATTTTGCTATTTTTCTTCTTTTACGTTTTGAACGTACATGTATTTTAAAAATTTAGAGGTGTTTTCTTAAAATTTACATGAATAGAATGCAGAGCTACTTTTTTCTTTTATTTCAAAGAAAGAGAAGTGTATCGTGTAAAACATGCACTTTGAATTGCTAACTTTGTAAATGACAAAATCAGTATCTACTAAGCTGAAAATTAATTCGCAAGCAATTCGCTTGCTTATCGCATTCGAAAAGGTTCTAGTAAAGCTTTTTCATGGTAATTCCATGTGCAACGTCAGCATTTCAATTGTTTTATTAAGCACGAATAATAATAATAGGAAATTAATATCGAACATAGAATGGCATCAAATGCTGAGCGTGCAATACCTAAATGGATAAAAGTTGAACTAATGCAAGAAGTTTTCGAAGAGATCATAAGCGGTTATCGGCAAATTAAAGAATTCGAAGTAAAAGAGGCATTACCGCCAGGAGAAAATTATGCCACAATTATGCTGAGAATAAAAGCAGGAATTGAATTGATGGGTAAGTGATGTCTTGATATCTCGAAAGGAATAAGGTTTATTTTTTATTCCTTTTCTATTTTTCTGTTCAGATGGTTCTATAAAATCTTGCAATTTTATGCTTAAAACTGCTCACAGCAGTGAAATGTTTCGAGAGATGATGGACCGTTTTGATATGTTCGATATTGAAACTGATATGTATCGCTTTATAATACCGGAACTAGAACAAATGTACACCCAGGTGGGAGTTAATGTTAAATTTAGTTGTAAGTTTTATAAATTACCTGATATCGATGAATCGTACCTAAAGTGACGGGGTTTTAAAAATGCAAATCGTTTTACTAAGCATGTCCTAAAAAAATTAGCTCAGTGGCCCCGAGTAACTACTAAAGGTCCATGCGACGAAAGATATATGAAGAGCTATTTTAAACCAAAGGGATTTGAAGCAATGAAGTCGATGTTTGCCAACGTAACAAAATACTTCATATCATGTGTATCCTCATACAATGGTTACGAAGAGTATTATGAACATCTTTGTAAAATTGAAAAATTATTAATGGATGAACTATATAAAGTGAATGAAATTGATGAAAACGATTTCAATGCATTAAATCATGGCGACGCTTGGTGTAGCAATATTATGTTTCAAACCGATGATAATGATAATGTACCTGAAACTTATTTGGTAAACTATCAGTTGCCTACATACGGTACAGTAGCTCAAGATTTGTATTATTTCCTTTTATCGTCAACGAAATACGAAATAAAATTGAAACATTTCGATTATCATGAAAATTTGGTGAAGCACTTGCGGTTATTGAATTACCCAAATAAACTGCCTACCCTCAAAAGAATCCATATACAATTGTTAAAACATGGTGTATGGGGTAAAGAAAAAATCTTATTGGCTACGAAGAAATGTATTAAGAAATTTGTTGTGCTTTATATCCTTCAGGTCTTACTAGTACTTGCGGTATCTTGGCTGCTGTGCTGTTGGATCCTACTGAAAAAGCAAATTTAGATAATTTTGTCAGCAAACGATGTTGCAGTTGGTTTTAAAATGCAAATGTTTAGCAGTCCACGTTATCTGTATTATCGTGGTGCTTTAGAGATATTATCGAAATAATCTTAGATTTTTACACAGATTTTCTGTTATCTTCAGTTTCTTCTTATGCAAATCGCTAAACAGTATTTCACTTGTTATGGTTTAGAATTAAAATATAGTGTTTTCTTAACGTTGGGCGCAGGAAGTTAACATTAAGTTTTTTGTTTCTTCATTACAACGGGGCTCGTAAACGCGTTTTGAGTTTAAATGCTCCTATCCGTCCGTTTATAGCCAGGATTACCAACTTCTTTTATTCTTTTTCTTACATTTAGTTTCCAAACATCAAAAATCATTCGCGATTTGGCAGCCCTAAGGGAAAGACGCTTCATTTTTTCCCAGCGCGAAAAAATTAATAAAAAAAAAGAAAAATAAATCAAAATTCCTTAACCTTTTCTTATAAAAAAAAAAAGAAATCAAATCTGCAAATAAAAGAAATAAATAAAAAAATATAAGTGCATAAGTGCTCAAAAGTGTGACGACATATAGTGTGATCAAAGACAGTGTACATCAAGTGATTGCTGATAGTTTTTTGCTTTACCGCTGATCTACTTGACTTCTCTGTTGTCCGCTGATAAACTTCTCGCATCCCTCAGTTCCAGGTGAGTTAGCTGCTTATATTTATTTCTATCTTTTGAGTTAAGTGAGCACGAGGACTAAAAATAGGCCACCCCCCAGGGGGTTTGGCCCAAATAAAAAGATGGAGGTCAAAGATTTTGAAAATTTTTTCAAAACCCAGAGCGAAGCGACGCAATAAACAATCTCAATCTCATAATGCCTCCAATTCATCTTCTTCTGATGAAATGGAAATGGAAAAGATTTCTTCTGTTGCATTTTCGAATAACAACAACACATCTGATCTGACTAACAATGTCGTAGTTACACCTATCTTAAAAAGCGCTGAAGAGCAACCAAAATTGTATGATACTGACTCTGCAGGCGAATTTGTGAAACTGCAGGCGAATCATTGAAACATGTGAAACTGATAATGGTAAAAGGATTCGCCTGTCCGGTGATCTTTTCTTCTTTGAATACATCAAAAATCTCAAGATGGATGGGCTGAAATGTCTAAAGACAATCAGCAATGGGAGGGCAAAACTTCTGTTTAATAGCTCTCACAACGCTAATAATTGTTTAACATCCAATAATTTCAAATCTCTCAATCTAAAAGCATATATAACCCGGAATTTCACTGAAAAATTTGGTGTAGTCCGAAGAGTGCCGACGTCTGTCAACGAGACTTTCTTCAAACATAATGCCGTATCCAATATTGAGATTAAATCTGTCACCAGATTACAACGTCGCGATCCTGATGATAGTACGAAATTTATTCCGACCAATAGTCTCAAAATTGGTTTTAAAGGTAAAACCATTCNAGATACTTCTCTGTGGAACACCAGCTTCAATTTTACATATATTGGACCTTTCATTTTCAACTTTGACATAAAAATGTCTTTTTTGCAAATAAGATTTAAGCAGCAAATACATCGGTGTCGGGACAAGCATTTTAAGTTTAAAAAGTAGACCATCATACCAGATTTTATCGAAGGCTTTTTCTAAATCTAGGAATACACCACCGCAATAATTTAAACTTTCAATCGCTTCACTAATATACGAAACGACACGATGGCATTGCTCAATGGGATAATAAGTTTCTGTTCTAGGACTGGGAGTATTCTTTGTAGATAAATTCTTTCAAATATTTTAGAAAATGTTACCAATAAACTAACTGGTCTGTACGAGCTTACAATATTTTCTGGTTTATTTGGTTTGGCCACCATAATTATTTCCTCACATTTCCATTGAGATGGAAAGTGACTCAGTGTTAACGTATTGTTAAAAATTAACGTTAAGAAGGTAAGAGCTTCACGTAGTAACGTTTTAATAATTATTCCATTTATACAATCATAACCATGAGACTTTTTAATATTTAGTTTATTCACTTCCTCCTTCACTTCATCAACCGATATACGTTTCGTAGGCCAATCAACACGAGCTGTCTAAAAACTTCACTATTTCTTCTGTGCTACAAGCGCCACTGAGATTATTCGGCTGAAAAGTTTCTTTGAGATAATCAGCAAAGTTTTCAGCTTTCTGCTTGTCATTTCTGCTCCAATCTCCAGACATATCTCTTAAAGGAACTATTCGCCTTGTTGGTCGTTTAAGATATTTGGTAGCTTTCCATAGACAATGTTCATCAAACATTCCCGAGTTAATGTTGATTAAAAAATTATTAATTTGCTCATTTTTTATCTTAGCTAGACGTAAACGCAGAATATTTGGAGCTCTGTTTAAATTCCTTTTATCGAGAGGATTCCTACTTTTTTGCCATTGTTTCGTTAATCGCCTTGTTCCTGATCATTTGCCTTACTTCAAGGCTGACGTAATTATTGTTATATGTAGCTTTGACTGCATTTTTAGGAGTAGATATAAAACCAGCTTGATGAATAAGGATAGTAAAATGTTCTACCGCAACGTCAATTTCAGAAGAAGTTTGGAAACTCAGGCTAAGGTTTAAATTGTCGTCGATCCAATCCTTAAAAGTCACAATATCAGTTCTACGATTAATGATATTGTATTTAGTTGAAAGGGGAAAATTAATTTTTTTTAACATATAGATCGAAAAAATTCTCTTGGAAGTACATATGTAATAATCTAATTATAATCATGTAGTCTTTTATACGCGATTACAATAACAGTCGTTACTTGATCGGGGCTTTCAAGTGGTGCACCAGTTTGCTTAAGCTTTACTAGTTACTTTCAAAATGCTTTCATGAGTATTGTGATAAGCATCTTTCTTAAGGCCATCGTGCAGTTATACTGTATTTAAAAAGAATTGGATACCGTCCTGTATTTTTTACATATATTTCTTTAAAGTTACTGTAAAAATTTGGAAAATAAGAGAAGCGAAAATTGACGGAATTTTGTTGCTCGTCGTNTTTGTGATGAATGCCATGTTTGTGAGTCGGCTGAGCATTTCATTTTCTCATGTATTAAATTTGATCACATCAGGGGATCTTTTAATATTTTCAACACTTATAACAATTTATATGATATCCTTCGTGCTCGCAACAAAACTCATCTCAAGCAGCTAACTGCCTTTATCAAAACCGCTGACTTATCTTTTTAATTATTAGTTTTTAGTTCATATAATTTTTTTTTTTTTTTTAATTTACATGATAATTTTGTATCAGCCATAGCTTGTTTTTTTTTCTGGCTTGCCAGTTTTTGACATGACTGACCGTTTTTTACGAACATCCTATTAACCCGCAAATCATCACATCTATTTACAATTGGCAACCCTTATCATCAACTCTAAAACATCAAAATTGCATTCCTACTGGATATATAAGGCTTATTACTCACAGGCTTTCATCCATCTCTTTCTATAACTCAAAAAAAAAAAAACATCAAATGTTTTCGAAAATATTTTGTACGCGAAAAACTTCCTGGTGTTTTTTCACAAATTTGTAATTATTACTTATATTCCACGTGCACTTTAAATAGATGCCATTTTGATCGATAGACAGACAGTTTAGTAAAGTCCTTTGGAACATAGACTAAATTTGGCATTGGGACATCGTGTTGTTATCGCAGACGCAGGTATGGAAAAATTATACGACGATTGGATATACAGGGCGAGACGCCGGACTTTTGAATATAAAGTAAATTTGTTTTGGAGACATTGTCACCGTATCTGAAGGGGTGTGGAATACTTCAGCATGATTGGACGTAAAGAAGCTCCAGAAACCCACAGACAGTGTTCCAAATGACACTTGTGGTGGCCGCGATGTCTAAGGAGTAATTTTCACCTAATCGTATGGTGGGCGGTTTTTAACTCGGTTTTCTTTTCTTTTGTTTTTTATTTCCTTCACTACATCTGATATGCATTATAAGTGCGTGATTAATATCCTCATTCTGGCATTTTATTGTATTATGTCTGACTGTGATCTGTTCCGATAGAAACTTTGAAATTTGGTTGGTATTCTAACGCAAATCTCGCGGCAACACTCTCCAATCTCAATGTTACGATAAAATAGGGCTATTAGTTTACGTAAATATTGCAAATCGAAATGTCAAAGAAGAAAGAGAGATCAGTTAATATTCCTTACTTACTCCAAATTTCGCTCTGAATGCTTACTCTGCTCTGACAAAGGCCGTAGCTTTAGCTGTATTTTTAAATATTTTCTAAATAAATAGAAAAGCTGACATAAAATCTAATGTACTTTCATGCACATTATCAAAATTTTATCACATACGTTTTATTTAAAATTATAATTATTATTAATTAAATTATTGGTCCGGGGTCACGAAATTTACCAATCTTTCGAATCTAATCGAAAATAAAAAGGAAATAAAGTAAACTTCTGACTCTTACTTTTATTTGTTTTGGTTAAGTTTCGTCCTTTCGCAACTAGTGAAAACGAGTTCAAACCATGACTCTCGCGCAACAGAGTTTTAACTCATGTCTTCATCCATTGCTTATTCATTATTGATGATCGCTGGCGGCTTGATATACGGAAGCAGTAATCATTTAAATTTATGAGTTAGATATAGTTGCGTTCCATGTATTTTTGTATTAGACATTATGTGGATCTAAAGTTTCTCATTGCAATTACAATTAACTAAAGGAATTTTTTTAAGATGAACTCTCGTCTCGTTTGCTATTCATTTATTAATACATTTATTATTGCAAAATTTTTTGTTCATTTTTTTTATTTTTAATTTTAGTAGTTTAATTTTTTTTTTACGAAAAATTACACTTTTAAATTCTAGTTAAAATTTTTATATATGGGCTGCGTGTTTTTTCTTTTTTGTTTCTATGATGCTAACAGATATTTTATACTTAATCCACAATATTTTTAATAAGATTTTTTCTGTTTCCACTTCTATGAGATTGTGTTTTGCATTATATTCGAGAATTTTTGTTTAAAACGAACATAAAATAAAATAGTTTTAAAACGTAACTTTTATTATTAATAAACGATTAGAAAAAACATTAGTTACTTATAAAGTTTTAGATGAAAATTGACAAAAAAAAATGTAATACTCCAAGGCTTTTTATCTTAATGTCCACCACCTCAAATAAACGGCTAAAAATTCCATTGATAATGGAATATTTGACAAATTTCCGGCAAATATTCTTGGTAAATATTAGGTCTTTGCCCTCTCCCTCTGCCTGTCTCTCTGCCTCTAGTAACTATTACGTTTTTTTTAAATACAAGCGGTTCCTTTTCTTTTGCTTTTGTCGGTATCATTCCAATAAGGGAAGTAAAGTCTTGTAAGAAAATTTCAAAAGCTTATTACATCTGCTAAACTCCCATTGTCATTAAAATATACAAGAACGATAGTGCACAAGAGTTTTGATGATGATATTCTTTAATTCAGTAGATGCTATTCATTCAGCAATTAACATTTTTGCGAGCAGTTGCGCAAATCGCCCATCACGACGTGATGGCGATGATGAAACGTTTCGCAAGAATTACTATGAACAAACTTCGGCGAGAAATGCCCCTGATATATCTAATGTTTACCTTTAACCACTTGTCCACGTACATGCAATTCTTTCCGAACAATTTAAGTCTGTCGCATATGATCGCTTATAATGTAATGGTTACGCGTAGGTTAGTAATAATGGAAAGCAGCTATGATCCCAAATTTACTCTTTACCGTTAAGAAATAAGTTTGGCTTTATTCTACCATTAATAAACTTACACGGAATGATGATGATTGCTTAATACCTCTGATGTTCTTGATCAGCAAGAAATGAGCTCAAGGTTAATGATTAAATCTGGGTCATTTTGTGTTGAAAGAGTCCTGCTGTTGAAAGCGAAGTTCATTGAGAAGTGGCCTTAATATTAAGTGGAATTTCGCAATATCTTGCAAGTTGCCAACAAGCTTCATGTGTTTTAAATTATTGTCGCAATATTTGTCTCCTAAATATTCGAAGGATAGACACGGGATGGATAAACAGGCAAACATTCCTCAATGAACTCTAAGTCTTATAATGATCAGTAATACGTTCGCTGTATAAGGTCTTTTAAGTATACGTACGATTGTGAGAGGGTACTTCAGGTGGTGGATATGAAAATAATGTAATTTTCATTGAATTGAATTGAAATAAAACTTTCGTATAAAGTAGAGAAAGGAAAAAACATAAAGTAATCAAAACGTACTGTATTGTAAACATTCATAAATCCTGATCTGACCGATTTAACATTCAATTGTTATGTTGCGTTTTAAGTTTTTTGTTTTCCACAAATTTTTCTTATGTTTTATGCCAATCATTAAAAGTGGTCGATTTTTATCGTAATTTTCAATATGTGAGCATAATTGCATTTTTTTTTGTTTTTTAGTAAACTTCTTCGTATATTTCGCTTCTGAGATTTTACTTTTGCCAAGTTTTATGCTTTTAAAGAATAAAGGAGAAGTGATTATGTTGTTGTTAAATATTTTAGTAAATATTTTTTAATTAAATTTTGGTTTTTGTTTAATTTTAACATACATCACAGCAAATATTTTATATGTATATATATACATAAATACATATACACATACACACATGTATACATACACATGTAAAATATAAATATGCATATATGTATACATCATCCCATATATCATTATATATATATTACAAATGTATTTTCCGCATACGTGCTTTAAAAGAGAATATAATAAAAAAAAGAATTATAATTATTAAAGCCGAATTTTTTAATACTCACCGCTCGCTTATATCGAAACTATAGTTATGTACTACATCAATATGTAATTTTTGATATTATACTTTCAATCAATACATAAAATCCTTGAAATATCGTTTCTCGAAATAGATGGAAGCGCCTTTTATTTACTTGGGTGAATTAGTGATCAAAAATATTTATATGTTTATGGCTTCTCAGCTATTGTGAGCGCAATTGGGGCGATTTAACAAGGATCGAGAAAAAGATTATATTCACTTGTGTCGAAACTTTCGCCACTGGCTTATGTACAACATTTGATTGTAAGTTAGAATAGACATCTGTTCAAATGATGTGGCGATTGTACATCTTTATGCATTTCAAAACATATTCTCAGCCGACTTTATAGATAACTATATAAGCAAAAAATTGTGGATTTAAAGCGAAATTTGAGATCGAACTTGAGGCTGTGAGTTAATTAATTGGAAACGTAATTGGAATTTTGCTTTGGAAAGGATTAATTATCAGTTTTTTGATAATAATGGATAGACTCACCGGTCCATTTGCTGATTTTCGGGTTTTCGAACTCAACGTAATAAGACTAATGACAACGGTGTTGCAATAAAGATGTTTCACTTCGACAACATTTTGAAATCATATTTTACCAGATATGCAAACAGACAGGCAGGCATAACTTAACCGATTCCTTTATTCAACCAGGTTAAGAATATGCTTTATGAACAACTTGCTTTGGAGACAGCAGTTAAGAAAATTATATGCGCTCTGAGTTGAAACTTGGAAACTAACCACTTCAGGCGAACACAACGTCAGTTAGTTAATTACAATCGCATTTGCGTTGATCTTTCAGATGTCCGTTATATTGATGTTTAAATGGCTACAGATGCTCTAGATTAAAAGCAATATTGTCGGATTTGTGACAAGAGAATCAAGTTAATACTCCTCTTCAATGATTACTTTTAAAAAGTGTATAATTTAGGCCCTTCATATCAATTCTGGAGACCTTGACAATTCCAACATCGAATAGACATGAATAAACAACCGAGACTCATAATTTTGATTACAAGTTAAAAGCAAATAAATAACTAATTTTAAACTGATTTTTCACTGACAGGTACGAACAAAATCTTTTAAAATGCAAACTCTTGGAAAAGGAATGTCAGAGGAAAATGTAAATATCAAGGTAATTATTAGATGGTAATAATATACTCAATTAAATCCAAAATACATATCGATGCATAGACTCAAAAATTAGTGACATCTTTGTGGGATAAGCTAGCGAAGTGTTGTTATGTTTATGCTTTCAAAGTCAGCCACGGAATATCATGCAAAATAGCCAGAAAACTGAATTACCCATAAACATTAGCAGAAAGATAGTCTTTGCAAAAATGGGACGGATCGACCACGCCCCCTCGCTTAATAAAATTTAATTTTTCTATGAAACCTTTAATAACGTGAAGAAAAAAGTTTCATAGATCCACAGGTTCTTCGGAGCCCACCTAGGTGTGACCATCCGTACGTCTACCTGGTCTGCTTATCGATGTATCCGGTAAGCATTTGCCCTTTCGCAAAAGTTAGAATATCTGGATCAAATGCGGCAACAAAATTGCAAGTTTTTAGGCACGGATTGGTATCGAAATGTTTCAAATTAGTCACAGTCCACGCTTGCAGTATAAGATAAGCTGAAAACACCTCCGTTTTCTGGGTGTTTCATCCATTGCTTACAGACCGAAATAAAAATTTCCAAATTGGCCTCGCCCACTAATTAAAATGTAATTTTTTTAATCTTTTCTAAAATAAGGGTGGCGGATATAAAAAGTATCGGCTTCGCTGTATATATTTTCAATTCTTTTTTTAATATAATACGTTTAACAATTTTCTTAACTATTGTTTCCCTCAATTTTGCTTTCACTTGAAAAAAAATTTTTTTTTCACTATCACAGTGGTTTCCCTCCTTAAAAACATTTTTGGCATGATCGGGAGTAATTTAGATTGTTAGTCACTAGCAATACGAAATATGTATCGAAACTCTCTTGACCAAGGAGTAGGAATAAATTAACCAAATCAGTTAGACTGAGCGTTCAAATCAGGATTACGAATTCAAAACCTTCCTTTAGATAACCTAACTTTCGTGTCAAATTTTTCCTTGTCCCTTTTCTCAAGGCAGGATTTATAAACTGGCAGAATAGGACGAAACGCTCACCTGCGACTACTAAAGGTGATAAATAAATTTTCGAATGCGCGATTATCCAGGTTAAATATTGTATGTAAATTAATTTCATCGTAGAAACATAAGGATTTAGACGAATTGTTTGCAAACCTTAGACTCCTGTATTTATATGCATTTGCAAGAGGAAAGCAAATCAGCTTTTGCTTTTCACATTTGCAATAGTTTGTATTTAGGAACAATTTACTTTTAATAGCAGAATTCCTTTAACAATATATCTAAACATATCTGTTATTGTGTAGATATTAGAAATATATATAATATATATGTAAAGTGAAGTAGTGTATGTGGGAGTGTCTGTGTGTGCGTTTGTGTGTGTCAATGTATATTATATATTATTGCAATATTCTACACATGTTACACGTATTTTTGTATAAATGTTTATTATTAGTGCACGTACAAAAGGTAATTATTGTTTTTTGTTATCTTTTCTTTCTTTTTTCTTCATAAAACATTAACCAAACATTTATTTTTATTTTTAGCATTATTTTATTAATTTTTTTGTATATTTGATTTTATATTAATTATGAATTTTTAAAAATCTAGAAAAAGCACAACACGTTTACGAATGGTCTTTTGGAAAAACCACTTCTTAATATATTTTTCTTTAATATATTAATTTTAATTTTCTTTAAAGACAAGTGTAGGTAATTAGTTGATTTAATTATTTGTTGCTGTATTTGTTTTTTAATACATACTAACGCATAAAATTTGTGTTAAAAAAGTCTGAGTGGGTAATAATTGTTTGTTTTGCGATTCTTAAAAAGCTTAACACTAGAAAAAGGGGCAAAAATTATTATTCATTTAAATAAAATTTCATAATTTTAAAGAATTTTTAATAAATTTATTTTAGAATTGAAAAAAAACATTTCAAGAAATTCTATTATTATTAGTACTTTTTTCTACATCTAAATAATTTTAAATCGTTGCTTTAGATTTGTTTTGTTGTTGCTGTTGTTATTTCTTGTTTAGTCTCTATGTTCACATTTGATTTGTTTTCTTTTTAATTATTTCCATATACATTTCTCTATATTTATTATACATACAGATATATTTTCCATTACTGAGATGTAAAAAGCGAGAGAAAAGTTTAATTTTGTTGTCGCTGTTTAATAATTAGTTATTAGCAAATTAATTAATTAAATAATTAGGCTTCAATTTATATTTTGATGGTGTTGTTTTTGTGATTTTTGTATATAATATACATGCACCAGTTTGCAAATGGAGGGCAGGAATCAATTTCATGTCGTTTTTTGTTCTTCTTTTGTTTTTGGTATTTTTTTTTCTTTCTATATTTCTATAATAAGAAGGAAAAAGTTGTAAAAACCTTTTGTTCAGGCTTACTTGTTTTTGGTGTGGTTAAAAGAAAGAGAAGAAAACCAAAAGGAAAACTACGTAATGGTTCACAATACTCCGAGCCACGTTGATTACATAAAAAAAGGTTTTCCAAAATTTTATTTTTTTGTTGTTACTTTTTTCCAATTTAACTTTTTAATAAACGATAATTCTAGATGAATCAAATATTTATAAAAAATAAAGTAAATGCTATATTTTACTACTCCTGCAAATCTTCCACCTTTACAATCGCAAAGCTTTTTCTGTTAGTTGGCGGCCTACCAATTGGCCAAATAGCATCTTTATCTCGTTTATATAAATACTTAACTTGAATTTTAAAATGATTCATGGAGAGGCCGGGGTCAAGGGTCATAAAGAATCCGTTCAACAATAAATGCACCTGAACGGGTAATATTTTCTTATTCTATTAATACTATATGTACTTTACAGTACCTCTAATGAGTATCTCTGAGTTTAATAATTGAAAGGACAAATCTACTGCATACCTCTGTCATTCAGTGCCATAAAAATATTAAACCCTTTTGACTTATCTGTTTTTTGGAAACTTTTCTTTAGACAAAAATGAAATTCAGATGTTTTGAGCTTATTTACTTAGAATGTAAAATTGGTCGACTTAGTTTTCTAAGAATGCTAAGAATTTGAGATCATCAAAGCCCCAATCAATTCGCAAATCAATTTTCTGCCTACACAGAGAGAATTAAAACTGGGTTCGACTCGTTTTCTAAAACTTTGTTACACGGAAAACTTTATATATCAGTTCGAAAACAAAGCAAACAATTTCCAGGCTTTAGCTTGTAAAATATAGAGCCTCGGGTGAAGCTAGACGATAGCAACGGACAATTATGGATAAGACGAATTCTATTGAAGCATTTTCCGTGCAGCACTTTCGTTATATCCATTGTAATTTTCAAAGTTCAGCCATTGCCCGAAAGCAAAGGTCTTGCAGTTCACTGAGTGAAACCAAAGATCGTCTGGAAGACTTCTAAAAGTAGCTTATTGACTGAATAAAAGGTTACAAGCAAGTTAATGTGGCTTCGTCTAATCCGAGCTGATGGTACAATTATTAAGGTCCTTCCAATTTCAACAATTTCTTTTGTTGTAAAAATTTTCGAAAATTAAAACTACTCATTGCCTACACCTGCCCTGATATAAAAACAAGCCACATAAAGCAAATTAGAAAAAAGTAGCTTTTCGTCACTTGACTGAGCTATAATACACATCGTTTTGCAAATGAATACCACAGCAATCGGCTTTCTGGTTTAATTTTATTTTTATTTTAATTTATGGAATGTGACCGCAGATTTCCTCAAAGAAGACCATATAGTTGCAACGCTAATATAAGATGTAAACCTCAGGAAGAAAGGCTAATTTTGATTTATACGATAGTGATAGTGGATAAGAGAATTATTGAAAAATTTAAATATATAAAACAATAATAGATTTGAGAATTTCCGTACGTTTTTCCTCTTTTTTCTTAAACATTTTTTGTTAAATATAAAACTGGGTTGTTTTCCAAACTTGTCGAAATGGTTGCAGAACTTGTAGAATTAATTTTTTTATTTTTTTTTCCAAATCATCAAGTTCCTTAAATTCCTACCATAAAAGCTAAATACTAAGTTTTGCTTAGGTTTCTCGTTTTTTTTTTATTTAATATTACTTTGTTTTAAATATACACATACAAACATACTGGGAAAAAAGATTGCTTCTTTAGTTACAAATAGTTGATCTTAATAATTGTTTTTTTTATTATAATTTTCAATTAAATTCAGAATGAAACTCTATTAATCACCCATAATTATCGTAAAAGGTAAATATTGTTATGTAATTGATGTAAAAAGGTGTGTAAACGATACAAAACTCTTTCAAAGAAAATGTGAAGGTTTGCCTTCTTTTTATATATATATATACTTTTTTTAATTTGTAAACAGCACACAGCTATTCGTATATCCTAAGAAAAGCTAAAGAAAAAAATTGCATTTCTTCGTTACTAAACATTAAGGGAACATTTTTAAGAGTTATCTAACAGCTCCGCGTAGCGTAGTAATATCTTCATTGATTCTTGCAAGTTTTCCATTAAAATTACCTCAAAACACATATAGATTCTAATGGTGAACTCTATACGAGCAATACAAGTCACAAGATTTGTTTACAATAATGTTTTTTTCATTTTTTCTTTCTCTCATTTTCTATTAACAAAGCGTTTGTGCGTGGAATAGTTAGATTAGCACGAGATTAATAACATTTGAAATTTCTTTCATATTTTTTGCTTAATAAATACATAAATACTTATATACTTTACATACAATTACTAGTGTCTCATTTACGTTTTTGAAATAATTTGTTTCCTTTCCTGCAAATGGCTGCCAATTAAAATTACAGCAGAGCTTGTAAAAAATTTTATTTAATATTTCTTTATACTAAAAAGGAAAAACTCATGTCATAAATAGTTGCATTTGGTGGTACTGTAACTGGACTAAACTTTATATATATATTTATATATATATATATATATATATATATACGTATCGTCGTGATGGACTTTATTTAAACGCTTAACAGTCAAACGAACAAATATATTATACCAGAAAAGAATTAATTTTCATTTGGTTTTTTCTTTTCTTTTTGTTTTTAGAGTTAATTACAAAGCTACTGGTAATTCTGCAAGATCATGAGAAAAGTTTACCATTGCATGTGTGCATCTAAATCATCTTAAATTGTTTATTTCTAATGCTAAATAGTAGAAAATATAAAACTATATACACTTCTAGGCGAGATTGTAACAAGGACATATGAAAAATAATAATAATAATAAAAATGTATGATTTCGTTGCTTTTTGTTTACTCTTTAACTCATTTACTTAAATAACTTCAATGAGCTTGGGTGGGGGTGGCAGCTGTGTTTTGGTTTTGTTGAGCTGGAGCGTTAGAGTTGCTGTTACTATTATTTCCGCTTGTTGGATTATTAGCATTGATTCCGCCGGTCGAAGCATTAGCTTGCTGAACAGTAGTCTGTTGTTGGTGGTCCGGGTTATCAAAGTAATCAGAGGCATTACCACGACAGATAGGGCAAGTACGATTTGACTGAATGATAGAAATGTTAATTTTATTACATTACAGAAAGTGAGGTATATATTCAATTGTCATTTTGTTTTTAATGCCCAGGAAAAAACTTCGGAGACCCCACTAAGTATATATATTCTTGATCAATATCAAATTTAGAATCGACTTAAGCACGTTCGTCTGTCTTTGCAATATCTCTTGTACGCATTCTCCTGGCCACAAAAATGAAGATATCGACTTCAAATTTGGCAGAAACATTGAAAGTTTATGACGAAAATAGGTGAAGAACAATAAGACTTGATAAGAAATTTATATTTGTTAAATCTGAACATTGTCAGTTCACGTTTCAGGCCCACTTGCATACAAAGTTAAGAGTGTGCGTGAAAACAAGACATTATTTTTGGTATTTTATCATCTAAATAAATGACGAATTGTGTATAATTGATAGCCTTGCCAGACTATAATCTTCTTACTTTTCTCTACATGATTCTTTGGTAATTGTATGGCGAGCCACAGATTCCATTTAGCAATACGAAATAAATATACGTGTGTATGTGTACTGCGAGGTCTAATATTTGCGACATAGTATATAATTTATACCGTCCTTCTACCTTACAACAAAATGCGATATAGGGAACTAGATTCAGTTCGAATTAAATTCTTGCTTGTAGGAAATTTGAGAGAATGAACAGATTTTTTGTGAATGTCTACGCGGGACGTCTTTAACATAAAAATATGTTTACCTTTAACCATTTGTCCACACACTTGGCGTGAAATTCGTGAGTGCAAGGTAATACACGTAAAATTTGACGCAACTCGAAATCGCACATACACACCACGCAAGATGTTTGATCGCCTGAAAGAAATAGAAATTAAGATAGAAATTACATTCGGATTATCTTTCCAATTAGTTCTTTTAATATATTCTTATGCTAAAGAAAAATTAAAATAAATTTGTAAAAGTATATGTACACTTACAAAAGCTTGCCCGTGAGAAATTTCGCTGAATAACAAAACACAAAAAGGTTATTGCCACAACATAAATAAACTAAATGTAAAGCTATTGAACTGGGCTTAAAAGGTAATTTTGGTATTAATCACGTAAGCGGAGATTCCAAGAAGGGTAACAAAAAAAATCAACATGAGATAAAAGACAATTGATAAAATTGTCTGTGAGATAACCAATCCCTCAAAGAAATATATACTTGAAGTTTTTGAAATTATTGTTTTTAACTCTGATATATGCTTTTGATCTGCGTATGCAAAGATCGTAAATTATTGATAACTATATTTTTGAAATTCATTTTCTTTAAAATGTTTTAGTAATTCCATTGCACTACTAAAGTATTAAGTATAATTTTATATAAAATAATTTTACTATATAGTCACAAGATTTCTTTCGAACGTTTTGTGTTTCATGGAATGTTTTCTTATTAACTTTGTTTGCCCACCAGTTCAGGATTAGAGTTAAAGTTTGTGAGATATGCGGTAGGTTCATTTGGATCACAAACTTCCGTATTTCGATTCTGACTACTATAAGAATAGAAGAGATATAAGCATATCTAGCGGCGAAATTGACAATCTCGAGCACATCAGCGCACTAGACTAAATGCGTGAAATATTTAAAGGTCTTCGGAAAGTTCTTAAATGTTATCGCCTCCGCATTTAAAGTTTACTAAAAATATGCGCATTTCAGAGACCTGGGTTCCAATGAACATTCCTGTGCGACAAAGCGAAAGTATAATGTTATAGGGTGTATAATAAATAATGTATAAAAAAATATAGCATTATAAGGTATAAACGTAAAAATATGTTTAAGCATAATTTTGTAAGCTGTTCGAGATAATTTCCTATCAGAAGATAATACATGGTCTGTTTATTAGGTAAAAACGATAACTAATTCATAATATTTTAAAATAATTATTCTTAACTTTTTATATCTTACAGCACTCGCAGTATAGGGTATATAAAGCTTGCGCAGATGTACGTTACACACAAAAGGACTTAAGATAGACTCTTATTTTTTTATACGATTCAGAAACATTTAGATTGAATTGGCCTATATTTTTATGTTCCATATCAACGCACCTGCGCGATAAAAAACGTCGTATTGCAAAAAGATCTTATTTCTAATATTTTGTGATCAAAATTTGGAGTTGAAATTAAGCATAGCAAATTTTAACTACGTAGGTCTTTTTTGGACACTACGCTCTATTTCTGTAAGCATTCGTATGAAAATTAAGTCCCTACATGGGAAAAAATTCTAATTTTTGAATTTCTATGATGAACATTGTCCATAGTATTTCTGACAGAAGAGTTTGCTGCATCTAATTCGGACCACATAGACGCAATTCCATATAAAGGTTTTCGTGAAAGGGAAACCCTTTTTTGGTAACAAAGTACTTCATGAAAAAAGTAGGTAAAGAATGATAAGATCTTTAGAAAGAAAATTAACTTTCCTAGACGCGCCAGCGAAAAGTAAACAATATATTTTATCACAAAAATAAATGAACAATTTCATTACGTAAAGTTTTTCAATAGTCTTGCCCGCTAATGTTTTGCTTCGAAATCTCCATACAATTGGAAACATTTTTTATGTCATACAGGTGCACCAAGAGTAATATGCGATAGGTAACTCATGGAATACATATTATTTCAACCCAAGACTTGATCGTTCATCGGAATCTCTATCGTCGGAACGTGATAGCAAAAATTGAGATAGAAAGGTAAACACAAATCGAATTGCAAAATGTTGAAATCTCTTTACATGCATGGCCGCGATTTAAAAAAACTATATATAAACTCAAAATCTAAAGTAACCTAGACTTTGGTAGAACCATTTTAAAGTATAGTACGTAAATGTATGTATTGAGCAATGAAGAAAAGTTTATTATTTATAACCCATAAAAATTTAAGAATTGGTACAAACGTTTCTAAAAGCCATCTTACAATTATTATAAAAATGACTTAATTTGCCACGATTACAATTAACAAAATAGATATAAATATATCCTTTTATGTGATTCTGGTTGATGTAAACATACATATCTATCTAAAAATAAAGTTGTGCGGAAGATCTCGTAGCTTATTATTAATTAACTATCAACTGACAATTAAGGCAGGAATTGCATACATTTTATTAAGAATAGGCGCGACAATAAAGGGCCTGAGAAAATTTTGGACTTAAACTTCAGTATTCAAAAATCGTACTACTGTCGGCCGACTCTCATTGAAATGAAACCTTCGAATCTATGCATATCTGACCAAGTCTAACCTTGGTTTTGTGTTTCGAAAGAGACATTTGCATTGCATTGTTAAATTACTTGGAGACTTCCCGAAATTTGTCCAATAAAATACTGATTGTATAAGCGAGCAAACGTGCTTACAAGAAGTCACTAGACAATAATATTTCAAAAGCGCATTTACCAGTATGTGTTTCTGGATTGAACTTGTAACTTGGCAACATATCGATTTCGTTGCGTGCTAGTCCACGCGGTTTAGCTTCACCCAACCGTTCTGCCAAACTCAATAACGCTTCGTAATTTTCAGTTTCATTGGTATCCGTGGAGTTCAATTCGTGTTGATTATATGACGACAATGGAAACATAGCTCTAAAAATATATTGCAGTTGAATTCTTTGCTTTGTTTATTAGAAATTTGTTGAAGAGAAGACTTACAAAAAGTTTAACAAAAACCCTGGGCTTATGACTCCAGTTGCTTGTATTTGCAAGGGGGCTGGTTGATGTGGCCCCAATGTTGGCGGAGACAAAACGTGACGGGTGGAATTGTGTGGGTGTGAGGCCGGCCAAAAACGCGTGATACGTCGCGGGTGTGGAGGAAATGTGCGCCTCTGTTTTACAGAAATAATGCAAAAGAAAAAGAAACGCAATGAGTTAAGGTAGAATGCCTGATAGTAACTTACCTGAAAACTGACCTCAGCAGATATGATGATTTGATGTGGGCCTGAGAGAGCAGCAGCGGCAGCGGCTGCTTCAGCAGCAGCAGCGGCGGCGGAATGCAAATGATGCGCAGAAGCAGCTGTTGTTGTCATTGAATTAATGGTAATAGGGGTCGGCTGCAATTGTGCATGAGCTGCGCTCGTTGCTGCAGTTGTGCCCTGATGAGGATCGAGAGAAAGGCCAGCCACAGCTGCTGCAGCAGCTGCGTCCGTACGTTGATGCTGATAATTGGCAGCAGCTGCGACAGTGGCAGCTACTAATGCTGCTGCTTGCTGTGATTGATGTTGTTGGGCAGCGGCGGCAGCAGCTACAGCAATCTGCTGAGGAGCCGTTTGCGCAATTTGCAATGGTGTTCCCGCGGCTGCAAAACCTCCAGTGTTTGGTGTAAATTGTGTGGTGTGCGTATTGCAAGGGGGTTGCGTTGCAAACGGCCGGGTGTAGACGCTATGCAGATGGCAAGGTGCTAGACGAGGTTGAGGTGGCGGTTGAGCGGGGTAATTGCATATTGAAGCCCAAATTGGTTCTCCACGACGCAAGTTCAAGCTTATAGGCACCTGATTAATATCCAGCATTAGTGGGGGCGGCTGAGAAGGTGATAAAGCAGCGCTGTTTTGAGTCTGGTTATGATGATGAGACGCTTGTGGCGCAGATGGCGTTGTTTGTTGCAGTAGAGCACCAACCGTCGTTCCAACGGCATTACCTGTAGCTGTTGCAGTAGTGCCTACTTGCTGCATCTGATCCCACGGTGAACGATATTGATGAGGATGTGGTGGTAGTTGCTGTTGCTGAAGATAATTTTGGCTATGTGACTGCTGCTGTTGGTGTGGCTGGGCATAGTGTACATAGTTGTGATGAGCTGGACTTTGTGAGCTATTTCCGACAACACCATTACCACCTCCAACAATACCCATCATGCTTGAGTCACGCAAACGTGGCCGTCGAATTGGTGGACTTCCTTGTTGCAACTGAAACTAATTATAATCAGATAGGAAATTTAATGTATGGAAACTATTTACCGTAATACGAGGAGAACGTCTCTGCTCCCAAACAGATGGTGGAGATTGACTGGGCATACGACTTGATATACGCCGTCTCTTTCGCGAGGGACTGTCAGATTTTAAAGCATTGTTTGGGCCACTTAAGGACCCCATCGGTGTTGGTAAACCGGTACCGGAAGGTGCATCTAATAATAAGGAAGTTGCGCCAGTCATTGTTGACACAGGAGTCGATAGTGCTCCACTGCTACTGTATTGGTTGCTTTGATTGCCATAGTAAGTGTTGCGATTGAAGCCCAAGTTGACGCCATGACCTTCCAAGTGTAGCTGAAAATTGGATTCTCAAGCATTTAAATAAGTTCTAATTCATTTCAATAATTTTAACTCCTTACCGAACTGTTACCGTTGTTGTTAATGTTATTATTAATATTGCTAATGCTGTTGTTCCTCTCATAAAACCCTGAGCTTAAGGCGTTGCTACTATTACTATTATTATTTGTATTAGCGATGCGATTGTGGTGGCTTATATTGTTATGCCGACTATTGCTACTCCCATTTTGCACAACATCAGCGTATGATTGATGCTGGTTGTTATTATTATTATTGTAATAGTTATGCAAAAAATCCCCACTATTGTTATTATTATTATTATTATTATTACGATGTGTCAACAAATTATGGCTGTTTCCGGCATGACCGCGACGGTAATTATTGCTATTGTTGTTGTATTCATTAATACCGTAACCACGCCCACTATGAAAGCCTTGTGAACGTTGTGAATGATATGCTTGTTGTTGCTGCTGCTGTTGATTATTGCTATGGTTATTTACATTAATTTTGTTGTTGCAATTGTTATCAGTCATATTATTGTTGTTGTTGTAATTTAGTAAACAAGGTGCGACGTTGATTAATTGAGTTCCGAAATTCACCATTGAAGATGAATTTTGATGTGGCGAGGACAACGAAGACGATGCCGGTACCGGTGCCGATAATGACGACGTCGTTTGTGTGTTCAATGTTGAAAGTCGTAAATGAGAGGAGGATGACAAAGAATTAGGAGACGCAGGTACATTTGAACATATTGACGATGAATTTTTGTTGTTGTTATTGTTGTTATTTGATAATTGAGGTATCAGACGATTTGTGGCAGTTGCCATTGATGGTGTTGTCGGTGTCGTTGTTGTTGTCGTTAAACAGGAAGACATTAAAAATTGTTGTTGTTGTTGTATTTGGTATTGTTGAGATCGTTGGTTCGAGGTTTGTTGTTGTTGATAATTACATTGATGATGTTGTTGTTGTTGAGACGCATGTTGAGGTATAATTTCATTACAAGAATTTACATTCACAACATCAGAACAGTTACTATTTGTATTGGATGGTGGTTGTAGTGGATTTGAAGTTGTTGTTGTTGTAGTTGTAGTTGAGTTTGTTAGCGGAAGGGATTGGTGATTAATTGATTGGTTGTGGTAATGATGGTGTTGTTGTTGTTGTTGTAATTGTGGTTGGTTTTGGTGATTATGATGATTGTGGTTGTGATTGTGATAATAATGAGTACGATTACTTTGATTATGAAAATGACGCATATAATGACTACTACAGCTACTAATAGCGTTACTGTGGCTATATTGGGAACAAAGGCTTGAGCTAGGATAATGGGAAGAGGCGATATTTGAATGTGACGAATTCACGATTGGGCTTAAAGGACTTGATGCACTAATTGATATTGAATTTTCTATAGACACTGAACAACATACACTCCTGGAAGACAATAAAACAGGCATTCTTAAGCTATTGAAATGTTGAAAACAATCTTTCGACGATAAAGGCTTATTTAAATCACACATATTGATACAAGTCAGAGGAGAATTTTCTGGATCTTTAGGACTAGTTAAGGATGGATAATGCGCATTTGTAAGATTTGTGGGAATAGAAAGCGATATGCTGGCATTAGTGGTAGACGTGACAATGATTGTGTCGGTATTTGATAGTTGTAGCTGTTCTCGTGGTTGTGGCAGTGGGTGCTGATACTTTTGGACAATATGACGTTGTTGTTGGCTACTACTATTATTATTTGTATTGCTTTGGTTTTTATTGTTATTATTACTGTTAATATTACTGAAATTTCTATATTGATGGCTTTGATGGTGATTATGATGATGATGAAGATGATAATAGTGACGGTGTTGATGGTGGTAATTATGATTGTAATGAGGACTAAAGTGATTTTCTTTACTATTAGTAGAACAATTTCCATTATTACTTGTTTGTACATCGCTGCATTCAATCACAATTTATTTAGACAAATTTGTGTTTAATTTTCATTTAAATACATTTTTAAACAAACATTTTAGTTTAGAAAATTTTGGTTGAATCAAATATGCAGTAGTAGCAGTAGTAGTAGTAGTAGTAGTAGTGATGGTGGTAGTAGTAGTAGTAGTAGAGTAGTTAAAACACAACCCATAATAGTTATTTATGCATTTACATGTACAGTTATATATATACGTTTTTGCACATATATAAAAATATGTATATATATATTTTTTTTGTTCAATTTTTATATGAAGAAGAAAGAAAAAACGAAAAAAGAAAAATAATATATAAATGCCAAAATGCAATATTTAATAATAATAATAATAATCGATAATTTTAATAGTTTTATATTTTATATACACACATACAATTAAACGATTATTTGTGTATTATATTTATATAAGTAAGAGTAAGAAAAAAGTACATTATTAAATATAATTTATTTGCATTTAATGCACACTACGTTTGAAAATGTTACACAACAGAACAGAATGCCATTCACTTGAAAAATCTTCTCAATCACCTTGAGAATTATGTGAAAAAGTACAATAAATAATAATTTATATATAAATGATAAGCAAAATCCATAATAGAGGTAAGTACATATATATATATGTATAGGAAATATCTAATTAGTGACTGAATCAATCAATTGTATGCTTGCAGGATTATTTTCGTATGTTTTAATTAAAGTTTCTATTTTATTTATGCTTTATTAATAACTAGTGCTGCATTGTTATATAAATGAAGCTAAATTTATTTCAATGCATTACAATATTCGTACACAGTTTTCTGGCAAAAGCTATAGATCGCGTTTACCTCGCCTCATTATATCCATCACCGAAGGAATGGGATTATATTGACTTTGTTATTTGGTTTGCAACACCCGAAAATAAGCCTCCGAGATACTACAATTTAGGAATTATTTACGCATGTTCGTCTGTCTGTCTGTCTGTGCAATATCTGCGTCAAACATACATATGGCCTGAAGAGCTGGGCTTTAAATTTAGGAGAAACATTGGAAATTCTTGCACGCAGTTTACTATAAAAAATAGGCCAAATCCATCAAAGGACACGCCCGCAATACAACATAAACTGAGAACAATTCTCTTTTCGAAAGCATAAATATTTTTGTTCGTTACTCAGACAAAAAAATTCCATATATACTTTGTTAGCTACCATATAGTACCTGTACAAAACTTAAAAATCGGCCTTGCCCACCTAATATAACAGAGAATGCCATTTCAATTTTGAAAATATCAGGAAAGATGCTTCAGACCCCCGCAAAGTATATATATATTCTTGGCCAGTATCAAATTCGGAATCCATCTAGGCATATCCGTCCGCATAGTGTTCGCAAAAATTCGCAAATTTAAAAACAAATGAAAGTTCTTGCAAGAACGCTAATCGGACAAAAGATAAGTTTACAGTCTAACATAAACCAACAAAATCTCTGATAGGCGCTTTGCTTACTACTCATAAACTATAACATACACAAAATAAAAATTTTCAAGGTGTCCCATAGAAATTTACAAATGCCGCTATCGACTAATATTATAGAATAACAAAATTTCGTTTCTTTCGAAATTTTATTTACGACGAGGGGGAAAGGCACAACAGATTTAGTCACAGTCGGATATAATTTTCTTAATTGGTTTTATGTCTGTGTGTGGAAGTAGTTTCCTTTTGTTTTACTTATAATTTGACTTGGTACTAGGGATTGATAAAATTTTCTCGTTTTGAGATCGCAGTCGTCGTGATAGCAAGAGGCGATCAAATCGACGGGCGGATATGATTAAATACGCAACATTCCAGGATTTCAGCTACACTTTTCTTGTGGGGTGCCTCGATTATCTTTACTTCCTTTGGAGGTCATGTCGTGATTAATATTTTTTAAGTTCGTCATGTACAGTATATACAGTATTTGAATTGTCTTATCAGCAAGATTGAACGACTTGAATGCCGAATTAAAAAGTGAAAAAGTGTTGTATAATTTTCCTTTCCGAATCACCGTGAAAGATACAACTTGAGAACCACTTAAGTTGAGTTCATTCTATTCCTTCAAGTTATCCTTTAATTGTAATAACGTCAATCTTATTTATTCACCAAAACATTTTGTTGAACGAATTTAAACATTCATTACAAATAACTCAGTTGAAATGCGTGAGCTTCCAAAATAAATATAAAGACATTTTTGTTCTTCTTCGAAGTACTCCATTTGTCCTAAGAACTATTTAACTTTCTGACTTATTTCTCCTTAAATCAATGGGAACGAAATATATATAAATATATATATATATATATGTACTCTTATATGTTAAATGCAAATAAGCTGAGGCATCATTATGCTAAACAAATCATGATATATTTGGGAAAAGTAACTTCTAAATGAAAAGTTCCTACTCAGTTTTATAGAAAATACGTGTATATTCCTAGAGATATGTTTACTGCACCAACATCACCAGATGAAGCAGCGTTCAATCACCGTATTCCGGTTGAAGTAATTCAAAACAAGATCATAAGCGAAAAAAAATAAACAATTTATTTTATTTTTCTTAATACATGGATATTTTTTATTATACAAACTTTTCATTGTATTTATGGAAATGCGTTTGTGTACGTGTGTTAGTAATTGATCCTAATAGCATAAATAGTATAAAAAGTAATTATTTTAACAGTAAAAAGCTTTTCAACAAACATACACAATGATCGATTACAAATACACTCAGGGGAAATTGCAAGAATAATTAATAATTTTAAATACAAAAGTACGAAAATGATTTAAAGGCAAAGAAAAAAAGAAGAAAAATAAAAGAAGACAAAGAGAGAGAGAGAGAGAGAGAGAGAGAGAGAGAGAGGGAGAGAGAGAGAGAGGGAGAGAGAGAGAGAGAGAGGGGGAGAGAGAGACTGAGAGAGAGAGAGAGAGAGAACCGAAAAATGTAGTAAACTTTACAAACCCCATCGATTCTTACAGGACCAAAACTAAGGAAAGGAAAGTCCAGAACAAATTTCTTAAAGGAGTAACCAAGTTAGTCCGTCTACCTTTAAATATCTTTTAATTTTAGGAATCTTCAAAACGATGAACCAAGCTTTCCTCTCCTCTAAATTGTTTTTAATTTTTGGAATTTTCAAAATGATAAACGCGCAGACAAAAAGTTCAACTATTTACGATGGCTGTAGACGACAATCGGATCGTAGCTGAGAAAAGACGCATAGAAACGTTCTTCGTTACGGAGTTTTTCGCGGTCATTAGAATTGTTTGACTGCCACTCAGTTTTACTGACTTCTAAAGATGAACGTATTACAAACATTTACTGTTGGGTAAAGTATGCAATGACTCCAGATATTGTTTTTCGAAGCACTTTGTCTGCGCCTAGGCCTATTAATTCTTTGAACTGTCAAAGTCAGAAATATTAAGACGACACAAATTTTCACGATTGTTGAAGGATGGAATTCTTGAAGAAAGAAAAAAAAAATAAAAATTCGACTCATATTCATATCCTCTTGCTAAGTACATTTAAATATGTTAGCGCCTTCGTGGACGCGGCTTAAATAAGATAAGGCTTTTTGTGAAGGCTTTTAAAAGTGAAATTTATATCTGTCGAAAAAGTTATTTTTGCATCGATACCACACGAAAGTTACTTAAGCAATTATCAGAAAGAAACAGAAGCCATCGCAGATAGTCGAACCAAGATGCGCCATAAGTTACTTTCAAGATTGAAGCCGATTGATTTAGTTAAACATAGAGGCTAATTAGTCAAGCAATTGCAGTTGAATATTTGAAAGGCGGGGCAAGTGAATGAATTTATTAAACAAATTTTGATACTGTTAGTTTGAATATGTCTACTGTAAGCAGAAATGCACGGGAGTTGAAATAAGATAAACACCAGCGTTCAGGAAAATTTTGTTTATTTTTCGACAATTGGCTTTAAACTAATGAGAGAAATTTCAATGCAATAAGTACTACTTTATATATGTGCAGTGTAAGGAAATTATATTCAATTTACGTAAACAAAAGTAAATTAACGTCTACTTATAAAGAGTGTCTCAACGAGAGTGTGAAGTGTGAGAGAGCTGTCACCTATGAGAGCGATACACAAAGGAAAAATGCGTTATAATTGGGAAAACCCATTACAAAAATTTGGAGAAAGTTACGACATGACCGCCCGCAAACTTCGCCGAATTTTTGATCGAGAAAGTACACGTAACGTGTCAACAATTCGAAGAGTGTCTTGAAAACATTGTTGCTATAAACGAAAGTGTTAACGGAAACACAAGAACATCAAATCATCGTCGTCCTCAACAACTTCAAATATCACGAAGCATTACGTAGCAGAGACCTCGATCTTCAACAATAAAAAGATCACAAGTCACTTAAAAAATATTTTTATTTTTGAATGAAATAGTGAACTCTTATTGAAATATCCATTATATGCTTTAAGATTGGGAGGGGAGTATCTAAGATTCGTCTTAAAACAGTTTGTAAAGTCTTTTCTTTCGTATTTTTGTACAATTCATATTCATACGCATATATATCTATTCTCGGTTAAGCTTTTTAAGAAATTAAAAAAAATAATATTAATAGTAGTAGTAAGTAATAATAATAATAGTAATAGTAATGATAATAATAATAATAAAACGAGAATTGATAAGAAAAATTTACGCAATACATACACACAAAGAAACTTTTTCTTTTTTTAGTTTTTGCTTTAAAGAAAATATCGTTTTTACTAAAAGGCGCAGTGTGCAAAATGCAAATATATTCTAATAAATTAAAGGAAATATTAAAGCTGAGCTAAAACTGATCTCACATTTGCTTGATTATAATTTAATTAAGTTTTTGATTATTTTCTTGTTAAACATTATATTATTATATTTTAATGTTTATATGGAAATATGCTTCGCGTGTAGTGCCATTAAAAATAAAGAAAAGAAATATAGGAAACCAAAAAAAAAATAATAAACACAAGAAATTTTTGAACTAAATTAGTGTATAATCAGATAAGAAAACTATTTATTTATAAATTGTCAAAACAAAACAAGAAGAAGATAAGAAGAAAACGAAAAGGAAAAAACAGCACAGCACGTGTACATTTATAGGTAAGTATCTATCTACATTGGTTATTATGGTTTATAACTAAAGCAAGTTCGAAGAAGAAAACTTTTAGTGAGTAGTAGTAATAAGTAGGCGGATAGCTGCTCATGAATAACATAAGTTTAGAAATTTAATGTATTTAGAATTGTAATTAAAATCTTATCTTTACAAAACGGTTACATATAGGTAAAATTTATAATTTACACACAAGTTGTGTGCACAAATGGACAGTTTTTGTTAACGAAATCATAAAGTTAGTTCTCTTCTTGACATTTTATCAAAATTTTTATTTATAAAAATCAATAGATGAACATAAGATTAATGCCTTTAAATATCTGACAGAAAGAAGAGTAGCAGGAATCGTTTATTCAAAAATGCTGATTTCGAAGAAAGCAATTAATTTTTGAGTTTGTGGAACTTCAAATTAGTATTGTAGCATTTTCCAGGTTTGGCTAGCATTTGCTTTGTTGTTTATTTTAGTCATATTCGAAATCATTTTTTGTTGACTGCTACGATTGAAACCTTCGAGCCTTTGGGCTCAGACTCCTACGCCACTATGAGGACAAAATCAATATTGACTTAGTAGTTAAATTTGGTAGAGTGCCTATTCAACCCATATAAAGAAATCAAATTCAAATTGACAAGCTAAATATGCTTTTTCCTGCCTAAAAAAAGACACGGTCCAAGAACAGTAATCATTATTTTACATTTCAGTAATGTGTTTACCGCACATTTGTCAATGGCCTGCAAAGCATTTTATGCGTTTTACTTCGAGAAAGTAAATTCTTTTAATGCTTTCCGAGGGTTTCTCGTCAAAAACTTAATTAAGTTTATCGCTCAAGCATCGTATTTCCAAGAGAAGATCTTATATGACCCCTTTTCTGTTTGATTAAAATTATCGCTCTATCAAGAAAGAAATGAAAGAAAGCAAGTATTATAAACTTACAGTTTTAAATTTTAATGTTCGCAATTTAACAAATTTAAACGACAAACCGACGAACTTACCTAAAAGGTACGGGAAAGTTTTAGTCAGATTAAGATCATATACAATTATAAAAGTCTTTTATATTGTATACCCCATGCAAAAGGAAAGGTAAAATATAGCCCTATTTATTTAAATAATTATACGTATATAAATTATTCCAGCAAAATTCTTATGGTACATGTAATTTCCTTTTCATTTTTCCATGCATTAACTTTCTTTTGATACAACAACAACAAGCGCAACGAATCAATAAAAACCGTACTCCCTAAACGAGAATCTTGTGTACTTATTCTTTACGGTAAACATATATAAAATTAAAAATACTTTGCATGTCAACGTTGAAGAATTTTAAAGTTTGATTTTTTTCATCTCGGTAAGTGCTTGGTTTGTTCTTAGGTGGGTCGTATTTACTGCTCCAATTTCGAACAATAACGTAAAAGCCGACCTTCGCCTTTCTATTGAAATATTTAGCGTTTTGCCCTTTTCCATACCTTTCAATGATCAAGAGCATGAATACTTCGGTCTGCGTGTTACAAATGGTTCTTCGAAATTAATATACTTTTCATGTTTAATGGCGGAGATGATAAAGAATGTTTCCCTCTGCAGACAAATTGTTAAAATCTATTGCGTATATACGTATATCTATAAATATATACATATATATGTAATTACAAAAGTGTCAGTAAGAAAATGGTTTTGAAGCCGTTTACCACAAAACCTTTTGCTTTTTGATACTGCAGCTGTGTGCTGTCATTATCTTGAATATTTCACTCACTTCAGAGCCATTTTAGATTTGTTGCAGTGATATAAAGACTCAAAGCGTAAAAGGAAAGAGTAGAAGATATTGTATACGCACACATATACATACGCGTATAACAAAAATACCCATCACTATATTAAACGCTTAACCCAATGTCTGCTGTTGTTCAAATGGTCCCAAATGTTAGTGATAGAATAAGGTTAAGGAAAAACAAGTTGCAAAAAGAAAGTTTTAAATAGAACTTCCACGAAACCTTGAAATGAAAATGCCAGTTATAGTCCCAATGATGACCAGTCCCCGAGACTCTTTCTGGAGACAGCAAGGCCCATCTGAAAGCTCTGGATTCCTATGAACCAAGCACCCGATTGTAATACAACTCTACACCGAGCAAGCTCTTCTCTCGCAATTTGGGTCAGCCACAGCCACCACAAAACACCTGTAATGGACCATTTGTCCAGTCAGTGCGAAGCAGAGGATTGTTTCGCTTGACACCCTTAATACCCGTAGTAAAAGAATAGAAAAGGAAGAAAGAACGTCTACTCAGATTCTGTAGGTTACAGGCGAACTGAATGATAAAACTCGATCGTGAGGTGAAAAATCTGCAGACGGACCTGCGGCAGATGGGACCAATCTATATCGATGAATAGAACTTTCTTACTCATAAATAAAGAAGAATATTGTGAATGAAAGCCTTCATTTTATGGTATGCCCACTTAGCAGTACTTAAAATTTTATTTTTTCCGTTTCGTTCGCTTAGGTTTAGTAGTGATTCACTCCATTCTCTCCTTAGTACATTTCTTTTAACTATGTAATTTCTAAAAACATTCCACCGGTTATTTTCTTGTACTCATTAGTAACATTCTTCTGTAATATCATTGGCTTTAGTGGAGACCATCTCCAGTGGTTTCTTAACGTTTTCAATGCTCGCTTCGTCTATTTTTGTTAATGAATGTCGTAGACCTGGCTAGGTTGTTTAACACTTATTCGTACCCCTAGCTCGATTTACTTATTTTCCCTTCGTGGTCTAATAAGCTCATTACGTAACCTTCATGTTCGTCGTAAGTCGAAAATACTCCCGCTCTGCAATTAAACTAATTATCATATCAACCACATCTTGTCACATCGTATCTTGCCCCTCACCTATTTAACATAATTTAGGTACATTCTTTCTACTAAGTATGGTTCTCATATGTCTCCCCTTCTTTTTTCCTTACTTAGATTTGTTACGGAAATGTGATCGCTTCACCAACTTCAGGTAAATGTTGACATAGGCTAGCTACTGCGTCACTTTGTTCATATCCCTTACCTAAGAAAGTTAATTTCCTACCTTGACTTTCTTGCTTATTCATGTACTCATGTTAACAATTCGGTTCTTCAAAATAGTTTCGAAGACTTTTTAGTCCAACGAAAAGAACTTCCATCTACAAAGATAAAAACTCATCTGTAAATTGTTCCTAATAAATGTATAAATGTGTTTACGATAGAAAACAAAATAATATCAAAATTTCTTCTGACAAAATTTATTTAAAATTATCTATATTATACAACATTTTTTAAAAAATTATTTGTTTTGAAATTTGTTGGTTACTAAAAGCAAAAAAACTCTCAACATGCTTTAACTTGTTTTTTCGAAGCTTTAACACGAAACCCACGTACGCTATACCTAGGCATGTGAAAATAAGTTAAGCATTTGATTAAAACTTTGTTAAAAAAATATTTGTTTAATTTATTGATTTTTTTATGTTTCCTTTTAGTGCAAAATTAAAAGCATATATTTATATATGTATGCGTAGTATATATATAATATGAATATACGAAAATATGCTTCTCATGCAAGTTCATTTCCCCGTTGTTGATTGTATAGCATTAAGAGCTTAAATTTCATTTAAACAACTTCAGATGATATTGTTAACGATTTCTTTATTTGTTTATTTATTGGTGGGCATTAAATCGTCGTTTGCACTTCTTTTTTGTTTTTTAAACCTATTTATAATTTTTACTTAACGTGGCCATCAAAAGAGAAAACGGAAAGTAGATAAAGTTACATATAAATTTGATACGAAAAAATGCTATATTCGGCTTGGGCCGAATTTTGGATAACTACTACCTCTAATAAATTAGCTATTTTTTCATAAACTTTCTATTCAACTTTGAAGATCGGTAATTGGTCTATTTTCAAAATTATTAAAGAGAATCTATTCGACTTTTTCTTGGGATTATTTCAGGTCCATTTCAACTCTAACCGATGCAATTCAACTAAGAGCCTCATTCGAGAATTCGCTATATTGTGAATTTGCAAAACACACCAACAGATGAGAAGGAATGTAGGATAAGAGCTTGTTTACTAAATCTAATCATAGAATACATATATGTTTCAAGGGGAGTGACACATTCACTATAGTTCCAAGCACATTTATATTCTCTTTAAAAAGAAATTTTGAACATCGTTTTCCTGAAGCTTTTATATAAATATTGGAAAGCACCCTGAGTTCTGTTGGGTCTTCTATATTTATAGGAGCCAATTTAATATTTGCAAAGCCTTGACAAAGCTAATTTGCAAACTTGTTTTGTCGCTCTTAGTTTAAGTTCCAAAAAGCAAGGGAGAAAAGTCGAGCTGGATTAAATTTACTTCGAATATATTGCTAATTTGTCAACAATTTCTGGGACTAAAAAGAAAAAACTTTTTCACAATACGGTTTTACTGATCAAAGTGGTCTCCATTAAGAGTTCAACGTTTCTCCAATATTTCTATACCTCTTGTTTATAGAATGTCATGACACTTAAAACACAATTCAATTTTCGAATGATTTGGAACGTCTTTAATAGTCGCTAGAGACTAGATTTGCACATAACGGCGCCTGGGACTACAATTCGAACTTGAGTTCACGCAAACTGTCCTTTTAGCAACTGACTTACGATATCACGTCTTCGTACCATTATGAGTAAACCGGATAAACTTTTGGAACATAGCATCCTTATGCCCAAATTTTCAATTTTCGATACAACGACAAATGTTCTCGACCGATCAGGGTTACGATAACAGTTATCAAGCTAATGCTGAATTGGAACGGTATTTTTTCATCAAAAAACAACATTTAGTCAACTCGCCAAATTCGAATTTTTCATTCATTTTGAGAATAACCAGATAAGTCTTATGAAAATCACTGTGACTCGTAAACAAATGATCAAAAGAAAATGAAGTTTTAATAAAAATCGTTTCGCAATTGACACTTTCTAACATGTTTTTAACAAAACATTATCAATGTGTCAGTCCCAGAAATTATTGATTAAAGTGTTTTATGTACATATACAGACTCCACCTGATGTAGTAAATTCAGTACATTCACTGCCAATCTATTATGGCCGCATAAGAATTAAAGGACACGTACTTGAAAATCACATTGGTTGTTACTGCGATCACCGGCTTTCACCACTTTAGTGAAAAATAAATTGAAATCTTTTATTACTAAGTCATCCTATTTTTGCTTAGGAACCTCCTCAACTAAATAGATTTACTCTAAGTTATATTGCAGTCTTTGAGACAATAAGCATTTAGGCATTGAGTATAGGTATATAGAGGATTTCTGATTCTTGGTAGTTGGGAAAATAACACATTTAAAATAAGTGCTTTCCAGAAAGACAAAGAGGCAGATACGAAAGAGGAAAGAAAGATAACAATAAAAATTTAGAAAAGCAATAATTTTATAAAAACAACGTTAGGTCAACTAAATAATGAAAGAATGCTTAAAAAACAATACGTATTTTGCAATGAAGTGGTTTGTTGTTGGGTGGGTGAGTGAGTGGATGAGAGTACGCATGAAACACTTTTAGTTTTATAAGCAAATGTAAGTGGTTCACTAACGTTTTTATTCGGCCAGTAACTGAATGTGACACTGGTTGACTTTTTAACACGTTTGAGCGTACATACATAAATGAATGCATAAATTGTTAGAAACGGTTTTTAATCTTTATTGAAAACTTTTATTTTAATTTTTGATTTAATACAAAATCACCCTTTAACCTAAAGCATTTTGTATACAACAACAAAAAAACAAACAAACCAAGGCGTGGATTATTCGTTAACCAAACAAACAAGAAAGTATAGATGGTGTAGGTGAGTGGATGGATTCGGTTGAATATGGACAGTTAGGGAGATTTACTTGTTCGTTTTCTTTTCTTTTTTTTTTTATTATTTTTTTGTTTGAATTTCGTATGATTATGTAAGGAATTGCTAGATGTTATCATCTTAATAGAATTTATATATATATTTTTTGGGATAAATTCCAAGTCTTAAAGTTTCCTTTTTCTCTCGGTACATCTTTATGTTATTCTCTTAAACATATTATTCAATAATAACAATAATAATCATAATAATAAAAGGGTGTGTTTTGTTGTTTGGAGGAGGATGTTGTACTTAATTTGCAAAACGTATTTATCTTACCCAAGTAAATTCCAATTATCCAAATTATTGTTATTGTTGTTGTTGTCCTTAAACCAACTGGCACCGGACGAAGCACCCGTATTTTGGTTAATACTTGTACCGGAGCCTAGCGCATTGCTATTTGCTCGTTGTTGATGACTGTGCGTTTGCTGCTGCTGTTGGTACGAATAATGGCTATTCTGCTGCTGCTGATGATGGTGATGATGGTGATGTGGATGAGTATGTGGCGAGAAAAGCATCCGACTGCGATGGTTACGTGTAGAAGAACCGTTACGAGAGAAAGGTCTACGCGTCGCACCAGTATGATTTGGATTTAACATAATGACTAACAAAAGTGCCTTTTGCCCTCTGGTAGGCTTTTAGTAATGGATGTGCGGTAAAGTAAAGGAATATATAGTTGAGTATTAAATTTGCAGTCATATGCCTCCTTTCCTTTCCTCTCCTCTCTCGCTCTCCCTCTCTCTCTCTCTTTCTATCACTCCCTCTCTGTGTTTTTTTGCTGTTGTTATGTACAATTTCCGTTGGGTATATTCTTCGCTTTACGTTATAAATAAACTGTAATTTTAAAAACAGATTAGAAAAAATCGAATTAATTTAATATTAAATTACATCACTTGTGTGTAGATATATGACACAAAATGTCCTGAATAAAACTGTTTTAATAAAAATTCAAAAAAAGAAAAAAACTCAAATACATTGAAGTGGTGAAATAAGCTTCAGTGAAAACTCTGCATAAATACCGTCCAAAAAAGAATTCAGCGAAGTGGAGAAAGCACGCTTCTTGGTCATCAACTACAATTCTTTTTAAACAACAACGCTCAAACGTGAAGACAACGAATGAATAAATTCTTGCTATCAATCTCTTAAAAATCTCTTTCTAGTTTCATCTCCAATAGCTCCCATCGTCTTAGTAAAGCAGCAAAGAAATTCTTTGCTGATCAAGTATAGTAATTGAAGCATTTCAACGCACACAACACATAGACCAATAATTCTCGAGACTTTTTTTTTGCATAATATGACTTTTTTCATCGACATAGCCTTAGCCAAGAATAATATAATCAGTGTGAAATTTCTCTAACGTTTCTAGTTGGTTTTTTTTAAGAGCCAATCTGGAAAACATGGTGGGTGGGACAATAATTCTAAGGACAATCCATGCAATTTTGCTATAGCAGCCATCGACTTCTCATGCCTAAATTTACAAACAAAATGATGGATGCGCTGTATGCTATTTTTTACATCTTCACTTTTCGATTATCTAGAACAATTTTGAGAATTTCTTTGATGTTTTCTGATCTAACGATTTTATTTCGATATCCACAGCATCGTCGCTGTCCCTGCAAACCCCTTTTGAAAACAGCAGACCAACGATAGCTTGCTGTGTTCGAGCGAGTAGAACTATTAAGATAGCTTTCAAGCCATTTCTTAGCTTGAATGTTATTTCTTCTCATTATTCGCGACAGCTACACCTCTGTGCGGACAAATAACTTATCTCTTTTTAATTTTTACTTTTACTCTCATCTCATGTTCGCTCTCTTCTCTCAACAATGTTTTAGTAAATTAATAATTTTCATGTTCGGATCATATTTTACGGAAAGTTCTATTTAGTCGTTAAGCATCGTTTAATAATGTAAGGTCGTAACAAGCAAAGTTATTTTTGAACACAATAAATCCAATATTTTCATAAAAGGCTTTCTCGCACCAGTTTGCAAAAAATTTTGCGAACACATTACGGCACAATCAGCACATACAAGTCGCATTTTTACCACTTTTTCGAAAGTAACTAAAGTAGCGTCCGAGAAACTATTGCAACACATGAACCAATCGTTAAAATTCAGCTGACACTAAAAATGAACAAATTAATAATTTTTTAATCAACAATAAGTCGACCATATTTGAAAACATTACTTATGAAGAACTACCAAATATCTTCAACAAGATGGAATCGTTCCTTTAATAAACAGATTTCGAAATTAGTGCAGAAATGATATGCATAAAGCCGAAAACTTTACTCATTATTGAAGAGAAACTTTTCAGCCTAATAGTCTTTGCGGAACTTTAAATACAGACAAAATATTCAAAGCTCTGTGCATCCCGTGTCCAGTATGTACAAAATTGAAGCTGCAGTACTGCAAGAAAGCATTTTAAGTTCAATACTTTATACAATTTTCACTTCGATCACCGACCATATATTTTAACTGCAACATATGCAGATGTGATACAGAAAACCTACCTATTTCCTACTAACTTCACAATTATACGAGGAAAATTTCGTTTTGACTGAACAAACGGAATATTAAAATAAATGTTAAAAATGTTTAATAATACCATAATTACTGTGTAAAATCTTAGCTTACAAATTGACCAAAGATTAACATTGAAAAATCATATAAAAGCTAAACGCCAGCAACTTGACTGAAAAACGAAACAGCTTTATTGACTATTTCGTTCAAGATCGCAAATTAGTCTAAGAAATAAATGCATAATTGCGGGGAACAGCCATTAACTTTGATATTGGAGTATTTCAAAAATTTGTATCTAATACTCTTCCTCTTATTGTTAATGCTCTATGGTAAGTTAGTAACAAAGTTACTTGTATTCACTAGGATTTTCAATTCATTCTTGATATTTAGTTCAACGCCTTTCTTGACAGACTGAGCAATCGTGTAAATTTGGCAATAACTCCTCTAGATGAGACCAATGGGCTAAGAACTTTGAAAAGGCTTCCATTTAGAAATTAATTTAATTTTGTTTCTTAATGAATTTTCTAAGCTTATATAGTTTTCATTAATATACTTAACCATCATACCTGTATTATTTACCATATTGTTCCCATTAGGGAACAATAATTTCGGTTATCTTCCCCACACGTCCGTAACATTTACTTGTTATCTTTTGGAGAGTTTGTAAAAAAAGTTTTTCTTTAAAATGTGGTCTACGCATTACCCAATCAGTCCATAGGATGGCACATAGAAGTCATCACTATTGACGAAGCCATACGATTTTTAGAGAATACCAACTTTCAGACGGAATGTGTCAACATTTCATGACCTCCCGAACGAAATGTATCACCATTTCATGACAGTCCGACCATTAATTTACAAGTTACAGTTGTTTTAGTGACGCAACATTAGCAATTTTCTAAACAAATTATAAATCTAAATTTCGTGTATTGCCAAATCATCCCTTTTTATTGGGAAAAAACATTATTCAGACCCAGGCTCGGCTTGAAGTGTTATTACTCTCTCTACCCGTTCAAAGCAACAATTTGTTGGCGACTTGTTGAGTTTAAACGAGATCCTACGGATTAGATGCTAACGGCTTTCAGTGATCGAATTCCGTATTTGTTTCAGAAAACATAAACAAGTGCACAAAATCGTTTTGGAAGAGCGAAAAATGAAGTTACGGGAAATAGTTGGCAATAGTTGGAAATGACATCGGAAGCTATTGTAATTTTTAACATATATATGCAATTGTAAGTGAGGAACAGTTTTAGTCAAATATATATACAAACCACATATCAAAATAAGTTCGAATATATAATTAACTTTTTTTACAAAGTGTTGCCGAATCGTAAGTAAATGTGCTTTTTGAACGATATAACATATAATATCGATATGCTAAGAGTGATTGGGATCTTCACACTATCTTCCAACCAAACAGAGAGCATAAGGTTTTAGAAAAATCGACGTTTTCCTTGTACAAATTTATTAAATGCAAAAAACAATTAAATTCAAAAACTCGGAAGTGTGATATTATTGAGTTCTCTCTTTTACTGAGAATTAGTCTAAACGTAGTGTCAAAAACTAATTGCAACATGAATAAACAGGTACACATAATATCAGTAATATCTTAGTCGAGGTTTCACATTGGTTGAGGTTAATATGTAATCCAACCCATACGCAGGTATGATCAATAAACGACTTTTCCCCGAAGATTTATTTCACATATACATCCGAATGCAACTTCGAGTAAAAATAGCCGAAAGTTACGCACAAAAGAAACTTCTTTTTTTTATTTATTACAATATCCTTTATAAGCAATTAGAGTTTAGTGCAGTTACAATAAATTAAAAGGATTTAAAATTAGCTCAATATAAATACAATCAAATTTTATATGAAAAGATTTTTACAAAAGTGAAAACGGTTAAGTGCTACAGGCAGGCTATGATGGGCGAATGGAAATAGAGCAGTTCACGTTAGTTTCTCATATGATGAAGGCGTTTATCATTTAGGTTGGCTTGAAATAATATAACATTAATTTTTATACTACTTTTCTCTTGTATTACTTCGTTATTGCAATATTAAAATTTATTTAGTACAACTTCTAGTAGCCTTTTGAAAGTTGTTTTCATACATACATGACATGCGTAAGATAAACTATAAACAAAATTTGATAAAAGGCAATATTCGTCTTTTAGGTTATAATTGTGTGAAAATTTTCAACCTTATGATGCGAATTACTAATATCAACAAATTATTAATATTATATTGAAACAGTTTTTCTTCATATATGTATGTATTTCTTTCAAAACGTAACCTGGTAAGTATAGTATTGTTCATTGTAAACTTACAAAATTCATTATATCGATACGACAAAGATTATTATTTCTATGATTATATTATATATACCAAGATTAGTATTATCAGCTAATTCTGCAAACTTAGCCAATGAGCTAAATCGTTTCAATCAATATTTATCTTTAATGTGTTGAAATTGTTTTAATGAAAATTTTACTATTTTTTTCTTCTCTACATGAGATCTGACAATTAAGCGTACAAATTTTCCAAATGTTTCCCTGTTATTTAGCGACATTGATCGTCGCGTGCCCCGCATCGGAACTGACAATAGGATGGAGTACGAGTAGAACCACGCCATTGCACTTGTACTTGCGGGCATTTCTTAGAGGATTGTTTCATTGCAGATCTTCTTAAGTTCACTACTTATATTTCGCATGAAACTGGATAAAAAATAAAGTTACCTTTGATCTGACTTGAGCTTATACGAGAAACGCCCGTAAAGAAAAGAAGAGAGAAAATAAAAATATTTCTCAAGTTTATAAAAGAGACGGAAGCTTAACAAATAATAACAGTAACTGATAAGATTGTAGAAAATATGAATTGCAACGTATCTATCGTTTACAACACGGTTTGAGAGCTAAGAAGTATAAATACGACATTCAGTAGCTAACTTCAGTTCCTGGCCCACAGCGCAGTTGTAACTCTGCCGGAAGCCTGGATGTCTTTTTGCTCAATACTTTGAGAAAAGAAGAAAACATCATTTGTCATGAAATCAAATTTGTGAAGAAAAACGACTATTTCGGCAAGAGAATGCTTTTGTCTCTTGAAATGGCAGCTAAATGAAATAAAGTGGGTTGACTATTTATTACTTCAACAGTTTTTGTCATCCTCTCTACAAATTCCACTTTAAGACTAAATCTGTTGAAAATGTAAAAATGAAAGTAAAATAATATGGGTAGCACTAAGTCAATAATAAAGTTAAAGTTAAGGAGTTATTAAAATTTTTAATCGGGAAACAAATTCGAAGTAAAAAATGGTTGGCTTTTTAACTAGAAAGAGCTTAGGACCAGGGAGAAGGTTCGATTACATAGTCCCTCACTAAAAAAAATCTTTCACTGTACCCCCGTCCGTTTTGAGCCTTTTCGCGAACTTAGTTGGTAAAACCACTTTAACTGTACTCTGTTAGTCATGAATCTTTCGCGAACATAGTTATTAATTCCACTTTTTTCTTTTAAAAGTAGTTGATTGTCAATACATAATTTTACAAAGTTTATAAAACTTTATACATTTAAATACAAATTACTTCTAATACATATGCACATAAAAATTGCAATTATTTGAAAATGCCAAAACATACCTTACGTGGAAATTAAACAAACAGTACGACAAACAAGTACAAATGCAATTTTTCTGAATACATTAATGTTAATGGAGGAAAGGCGGGAGGGGGAGTTATTGTGTATATCTAATAAGTAACGCTTTATAGCATTACATTATATGAAACTTACATGCCACTAGTTTTAATGTTAATGATAGTAAAAAATGAATGGCACGCTTTTTACTAGTAGTCAGTGCATTTTTTTCGAAACAAATGTTTACAACGACTTATGAGTATTAATAATAATAATAATATAAAAATTTATATTAAAAAAATATTTATAATTTAAATAATTTAAATCTAACATACATTCCATAATAAAATGAGAGGACAGACAGAATGTCTAGTTTACGTATTTCCAGCTTTAGAGAATTTTTTTTATATCACTTAAAGCTTTCAAGCACGTGTGTGTATAACCATAACCATCAATATAAGGGCAATCTAAAATAAAAATACATTTAGAAAAAGGAAAGAAAGAAAAAATTATAAATATATATTTTTTAAAAGAAATGTTAATTATATCAAAACTCATTTGCATTTTCAAGACAAGTCAAGTTATGATATACAAAAAAAAATTAAAATGAATGCATAAAAATATTAAACTTGAAAACCCAACAATTAGTGCAAATTATTTACGTATACACTAAATGTTTTTTGAAGAAAAATAAAAACGAGATTACGATCAAAGGGAGTCACACATTATATATACGTCAAGTTTAAAAAATATTTCCTATTTCAAACTCAATTTCATGTTTTCCTTTTTTCTTTCTTTAAAGTAAGTTTCTTGCATAAAATCAAGCAGATCTAATCAAGCATATATAAGTGGGGTTTGCAAAGATGGTATTTCGCAGCACAACTCGCTTACTATAACCGATACAACCAACTTGTGCGCGAATTTAATAATGTCAAATTAAACAAAAATATGAACATCAAATTCAGGCAATACTTAAGATGCTTAAGGGGGAAACTAATGCAACAGTATAAAAAAAAACATTTTTGACGATGTTTTTTTTTTTGTAGAGGAGAAATTAATTAACACAATGCCCGACGAGTTAGTAAAGTTAAAAATATTTAAAAAAAAAAATTAATTATTTTTGACACATTAAAAGAGAAATAAAAACACCGCACCCATTCTCGCGAGTAAGGCACACAGCACAACAGATTGAAATTTGATTTAAGAAAAAAAAATCATTTAATGTAAGTGCTTATAGAGATAGTACGCCATGTAGGATTGATAATCGCGCCGAAACGAAAAATTTCAACTTAAAAAAAGCCAGGCTTTTATAAATTAACTTATTGAACCAATCGTAAGAGGTCCACAAGAGAATATTATTTCAGAGAGATTGTAAAAAATGGAATTAAAAAAATGAACATTTTTGAAGTTACCCTGCGTGCCATTCCTAAAATTGACTTTCGAAATATAATGTAGACCTGCTTTTATATCCACCACCGAATTATGAGGATGTATTAATTTTGCAAAGATGGTTGGAACAACCGGAAGGAAGTTTCAAAGAGCCCAGAAAATATATATATTCCCAATTAGCGTCAAAATTAGAATCCATTTAAGAATGTCCGGCTGTCCGTCAGTGTAATATCTGCAGAAGGGACCAGGCAGTTTCGAGGTAATAGAATATTAAAATTTAATTTTTTTGTGCAAACTTTTGTAACACCAAGAAAGAGGCTTCAGACAATCGATAAGTGTATATATTTTTGATCAGTATCAAATTTGGAACTCCTCTAGGCTTGTCCCTCCATACGTCTGTCCGTCTAGATCTGCTGATCTGTGTAATGTCTGGGGTAAGTATTTTCCCTGGAAAAAATTTGACAAAAACTGTGAAAGTTCCTGTGGGCAGGTTTTCATTGAAAATGGGTCAAATCGCTCGGAGACCACACCTACCGTATAAAATAGGCTAATTTTCTTCACTACTTAAAGGCTATACAATAAATGATTCTACGATATCCCATAAAGATAGTAAAAATGAGTCACGCCTACCTATTAAAAAATTTATGTTTTTGATCTTTTTAAATATATTGTTACAAAACTGCCTCTTTGTGTTTTTCCTTTAAACAGTCCATATCGCTAGATCGCGAAAAGCGTAGATTTTTATTTACAACCTCAATGGTTTTCACAGTTATTTAAAGAACTTATATCTCTAGTGTATATTTGCTTCGAATATCATCTTGACTATCGGTACACAACTATTAGTATAAAACTCTCTATTACAACTGAGTATGACGACTGTACGTTAAGGCTAACTTCTTACGACTCTATGTCAGGACTGACTTCCGAGTCTTTATTATGACTTCTTCCGACTGCTTATTACGAATGACTTCTTGCCACTGGCTCCTTTTGACTGATTTCTCTTAAACGAAATGCTCCGTAAACATTACGAATATCACAAACGCTGCGGGATTTCGTCGCGTAGTTTTATTAATCACATTACCTGTTAGATTTCGGGAGAATTCTTTGTCAACCTTTGGTTTCATTGACAGCTGCAAATGTGCCTTTTCATGACCGCAACAGGTATCACATTAAAAGGAATTTCCTCTTTCATAGGTTTTATCAAATTTGTTGCAGTTGTATTTCACCAGTTTATGACGTTTGTAACAATATAATATAATTTTCTTATTTGTTCTATTATAGGAAATTTTCGATTACTTTCTTTCTATTATGACAACTTTCTTTCTTATTGTGACACCCTAACTATTAAAACGGTACTAACCTAACATTTTGAAAATGTTGACGGGAAGGACATATGGTATATTCTTGTATATACACGCACGTTGCTGGCTATAATTTCCATTAATAAAAAAAAAAAAAACAAATGTAAAAGTAGAAAATTTATATTCGGCTGTCAACGAGCGTTTTATACACACCATCTTCATCTTAAAAAGAAAAAGACTCGAAAAAAACTAAATTTCGATACCTTACAATATTGAATTTTATAGAATAAAATAATAATTGTTTTTATTGCATTTTATGAATAATGAGTAAAAAACTCGGAAAGAAAAGGTGTTATTTATATTGCATTTTGGACGTGTTTTTTGACTGATTTTCCTCATCTTCAATAGTACTCTAAGTGCAAGAACTTCCAATATTTTGCCAAATTTGAGCCCAATATTTCAATTTTTGTGATCGGGAAACGCCAATATTACACAGATAAACAGCCGAGCATCTAACAGACGGACAAACGGAGGAATGGACATGCTTAGATGAATTGGAACTTTGTTTCTGAAACTTTCTTCTGGATGTTAAACACATTTTGATAGAAAAAAAACGAATTTTGGAGACTCTGTAAAATTAGGTAGGCGTTGACGAATGGTTCACAGAACATACCTGAATATTTTTGTAGTTTATGAGCAATCAGCAAAAAAACAAATTTTTTTGATTTTGTAAACAGAATTGTTCTTAGTCTATGTTGCAATGTAGGCGTGTCCTTTGGCTGAATTAGCCCTTTTTCAGTACGAACTTGCGTGCAAGAACTTCTGATATTTTTGCCAAATTTGAAGCCGATGTCTTTACTTGCCAGGAGAATGTTTATAACAGACAGACAAACGAACATGTTTAAATCGATTCTAAACGCGATACTGATCCAGAGTATATATACTTTATGCGATATTTGAAGCTGCCTTCTGGAAGTTGCAAACAAATTGATAAATTAAATATAACCCTTTCCTAATATTCGTTAGTATACTACAACGATTTGGCGCTAGTTTACCCAGTTATATGACGAAAATAAAAGCCCCCATCAAAAAACAAGTAATCAATTTGTTTGCAGCAAGTGTAGTGAACTCTCTATTTTGAAAGCCAATAATTTTTTGCATTTTTTCAATAACGCAATTCATTACGCAAATTTCAATACGCAGCCGAATTTTCTTATAAGGAGATATACATATACGTGTTGCGTATATTTATATTAACCTCAAATTATTTTTGTACTTATATTATATTTTACGTATACATGTATATATGTTTTGTCCATATATATGTATATGTATATTACCCATAGACATGTGTACAAATATATATGATATTATGTTAACACTATACAAAAAAGAAATTTTTATCTGTACGAGATGTATAGATAAATTTTTATCTGTACGAGATGTATAGATAAAAATTAAATTATATATATATTAGTCCAGATGTATAGATAAAAATTTCTTTTTTTTTTGTATATTGTTAATATCATTGACCAGAAAAATGTATAACCGTGATCGTAGCGGAAGGCTACAGTTTTATAAACCTTGGATGTTCTTCAGACAATAAACATAAACATTGTTGTTTATTAATGATTAACAATTCCATATATACTTGACTATGACCGCTATACTAATGATAACAGCTCATGTGTGCTTTTGTTTGCGCTTGCTTTCCTTGACGCACCACCCTCACATTCAGCATGCATACATTATAAAATCTTTAAAGTGTATATATATATGAATATAAAGTCTGACAATTATTAGACATTTCAATGTTAGAAAAACAATCAAAACTTGTTTTACCTTATTATTCCTATCACCGGAACATCGAGATATATTGAATCTCTCTTTCATTCCTGTTGTTATACGAAAAACCAGTTAATTGCTTTTGTTATTGTATGTGTAAACAACAAACAGTCAAACAAATAAAGAATTGCGTTTTTTCTGTAAAATAATTTTTCAGACTTCGAAATAATAGGCAGTAATTCCACGAGCGCATCGTACGACCTTGTCTTTCCAACAGATTACAACTCTATAGACTTCTGAGTAAGTAATGTTTGCGCTTATCAACCTTCCATTATAAAAAAGAAGAGTTTTCTAAAAATTTAAACAGACGTTAGGACTAATATCAAATGTACTGTACGAATAATATCAAATGTATATCATAAAATTTTTTCCCGGTTATATATGTTATCCAGCATACCAGTAATCTAAGTAGGCTGTAGCATATAGTAAGGACAGGTCAATAATTAATAAGAATTTGAAATTTGCAGGGAAATCCAACCAGATTTCTTCAAGATTGAAAGAAGAGGTAGTAAGGTAACTTCAAATGTGCATGACGTCTGAACAGACTATTTGCTTTCACTTTCAGTCGACTTGCGGAGGCAACCGATCAGTAACTTGATTTCTGTTGTGATTTGTTGCGACTCGTAGTATATCCAAACCCAAATGATCTGCTAACCTAAAGCGATAAAGTTCTGTGGAAACCTAAAAAGGCAGTCGTATGAGCGTCATACGAATACAAACATGCTCTCCCGTTAAAATTAAAATTTTATCAAGTCGTCGATGCATTTCATAAAACGATACTGTGCACTATCAATTAATTTAATATGGTGTTCAAAAAGTGCGGTGTGTTTCTTAATAGCTTTATTCGTCTTCCATCCCCAACAAATGAAATCCACACAATTTCAAGACTTATCTGAAGTTTTCAATTTTCAAGCTTTTATATCAATTATTTTATTTTAGTTGTTGCAATCGTCAAAATGCATTTGTAAAGAACGTAGGGGATACGTTTTGACGATTGGATGTACATAGCTAATCTTAGAATTTTATGCTGTTTAGGAATGTATATAGTGCCAGCGACAAGTGAAAAAGTTTGGACTAGACAACGACTAGGAATGTTTAGTTTATTTACGTATTTGTTCAGGAGTTGGCAAGACGTAAACACCGTTACTAGATAGAAAAGTAAATAAAACACATATTTAAGTTGATATTGGATGATCGAAAAAAAAGTTAATTAATGATTTTGATTTTGAAGAAGGCTGACGCTGATTGGGATGATTTTGTACGACAATCTCATAACTGTCGACGAGATAAGAATACACTGCGAATCAAAACAAATCGCAGCTGAAATTCAGCTTGCGAATCGCAGCTTACTAATCAGACGCAGCCAGAAGTCAACTCGAAGTCGAATCAAAAGGAGGGAGAACTAAAAGAAAGACTACTGCAACTTGGAATAAAGATGGGATCCCTCATATTGACATGTTGAAGGTGCAATTTCGAAAAGTAGCTCCAAACGAAAAATATGTAATTAATTTTTGTACCAAAAATGAAAAAAACAAAAAAAGAAATCTCTTACCTCTGCACAACCACTTGTCATTCAACTCATAAATATTATTGCTGGTCTGAAAAAATCGTACTTGAGCCCTTATACCGATATATTTATGTATGTAATACATGAATGTTCGAGCTTTAAATTATACATAGAATTTGCTGAAGAAGCAGAATTTTAAAATTATGGAAAGTCTGGGAAGTACGTTCTAGGCCGCACCGTTAAGTTGGTGGGTGTAGGCCCAGTTGAGAAAGAACTCCTGGCTAATGCTGGACCTGGCACTGAACGCTAGTCTCTAAAGGGCTAGCGTCAACCCACTGCACGTCCCTACTGCTTGCAAAGATAACCATGGAATCCTAACAGCAACTACACCAGCGGAACCGGATAGCGGCTTCCCAGTTGGGGTCTTTACAAATCAAAACATAACATAACAAATGCAAATACAACAATAACACCGCTTGAAACTAAAAGCAGACAACAAGGTTCACTTTAGTAACCTGAGCGACGAGGCGAGTAGCAGAATACTACGATCGCCGGTTGGCGGCCAGACTCAGCCGCAGGCGCCAACAAACCAAAGGTCTACGACTACTGCGCGTGACACGCTGCCCTTTACAAGGCTGCGCGAGCACATAGAAGCGCTGGTGGAGATGTTGGAGGACGGCAAAAGGCGGTCCATTCATCAAGCCATGAGGGATGCCATTGATGGCGTGCGAGGAGTGCGCGCTACTAAAGGACAAGACGATGGTCGTAGCGACAAAGAAGGCCGAGAAAGCCTCTCAAACTTCCCCCCGCCCTAATCAAAAAATGGCGACGAAGAAGGCTGCACCGGAGGCAGACCCCAAAACGAACGCCGCAAAGAGAAGGCAGCCCGGGGATGTAGAGACGGCAACCGCCAAGCGTCGTAATGTGGCCAACACGTCCAAGGCGGTCCCGCTGAAGCCCACCGGCCAAACGACACGGGCTAATGGTGAGGACCAGCAACAAGGGACGACTGGGAGAAAGAAGGATTGCCCACCACAAGTCCGTAGATTAAAACCGGACGCTATCGTTATAGCTGCGACGGGCAATCTCTCCTACGTAGAGATGTTACGTAGAGTTGAAGGCGAGCCCAAGCTGAAACAGCTAGGCGAAGCGGTTCACAAAATGAGAAGGACGCAGAAAGGCGACCTTCTGTTACAACTTGACGAAAACGGAGGGAAAACGGAAGAGCTGAAGAAGGCAGTGAGCTCTCTACTAGGCGACCAGGCGGCCGTTAGAAGCCTGAAACAACGCGGTACAGTCGAGTGCAGAGACATCGACGAAATTACCACCACAGAGGATATAGCCGAAACCATAAAGAATCAATATGGATTGGCAGACGCAGAAGTAGTTAGCCTGAGAAAGGCCTACGGCGGCACGCAAACGGCAGTAATCAGCCTGCCGAAAGAAGAAGCCAACAAGCTACTCGCTGATTGCAAACTAAGAGTAGGCTGGGTGGTGTGCCGACTAAGGGAGCACAAAACATTGGTGAAATGCTACCGTTGCCTGGAATTCGGGCACATTACTAAGCAATGCAAAGGAGCATGCGACCGATCAAAGGTCTGCCGACGATGTGGAGAGGATGGACACATCACAAAAGTGTTCTAAAGATCCTCTGTCCTTTTTCTGTAAAGGCACGTCAAATACGGACGCTAAACATATAGCGGGAAGCAGCATGTGCCCGTTATTTAAACGTGCTTTAGCTGCTAGAGGACGCAAATGATAATTACGCAAATTCATCTCAACCACGGCGAGACAGCTCGTGATCTGCTTACACAAACGGTCATAGAGAAGAAGGTCGACCTGGTGCTGATCAGCGAATCATTCAGAGGCATGTACCGTGGCGGATGGATCGTACATGCAACAAGGAAAGCAGCAATCTGGACACCAGAATCTGCAATCCTGGACGAAGGTGCTCAGCACAACGGCTTCGCGAGAACGAGGAGTCGTGGCATATATTACTACAGCTGCTATGCACCCCCAAGCTAGACGCAGGGAGAGTTTCTCAAGATGTTGGATGAGCTAGTGGCGGATGCCCGCAACAAACCACTTGACGTAATCGCGGGAGACTTCAACGCCTGGGCGGTTGAATGGGGTAGCAGAACCACGAACGCAAGAGGACGCGCCCTTCTGGAAGCGCTTGCAATGCTACCGCTTACGTTAATAAACAACGGTCGAAAACATACGTTCAGGAAAGCGGGTGTCGGATCAATGATCGATATCACGTTTGTGAGTGACAGCCTGGTGCCAAAGTGTAGGTGGACGCTTATCGAAGATTACACGGGCAGCGACCACCAAGCCATCTTTATCAAGGTCGAAGCCCGGCGAGGCAGAGAAAATAGAGGTCCGAAGTGGAATGACTCGTCGTTCTCTCTCCTCCCGTGCAATAATTGGCGACACAACGGAGCAGCTCGTACGCGAAGTGTACACCGACTTAAACGAAGCATGCGATGCGTCAATGCCTAGAAGGAGAATCTGCAAAAAAGGTGCCACGTGCTACTGGTTGAACGGAGAAATAAGTTCGGCCAGAAGGGACTGCCTGAAAGGCAGAAGATTAGTCCAGCGATCTAGGGGAAAGCCAGACTTCGACAGTCGGCTCCACGCCTACAAGTGCCTACGCGGAGGCCTGAAGAGAGCCATTAGGCACAGTAAGAGAAACTGTTTCGAGGCTCTCTGTAGAGAGGCGGACATCAACCCGTGGGGAACTACGTATAAAGTGGCCCTCAAAAAACTTAAAGGGCACAGCACGCCACAAATCGCGTGTCCTGCCATGCTGCGGAAAATTGTAACCACACTCTTTCCACAAAGGCCGCCATACGTACAGGTGGATTTCCTGCGTAGGGAACAAGAGCCACCCCCGGTTGTTACTACGAGACCTGCTTGCGGCCAGCAAAAGAATTGGCGACAAAAAGGCCCCACGTCCGGACGGAATACCTAATATAGCCCCGACGGCTGCGATTAAGATATGACCGGAGATATTTACCCAGCTGCTGCAACAATGTCTCAGAAAGGATGTCTTCCCAGGCAAATGGAAGACACAGAGGCTGGTCCTGATTCCGAAAGGCAATAAGCCACCGGAGAAACTATCATCATACAGGCCTATTTGCCTTCTGGACACGATGTGTAAAATGCTAGAGACCATAATATACGAACGTCTTTTGCTAGTGGCAGAGGAAAACGGTGCCCTATCCGGAAACCAGTACGGTTTCAGAAGAGCGCGGGTCGCCAGTAGATGCAGTGAAACATGTAGTGAGGCTGGCATCCGAAGCTATAGGCAGGGGCCGATGGAAGGGTGGCGCTAAGAAATACTGCGCCCTTATCACACTGGACGTTAAAAACGCCTTCAATTGGGCGGACTGGGGAGCCATCCGCAAGGCCCTTATAAGAGCACAGGTCCCTAGGTATATATCGGACATCATTACGAGCTACCTTTTGGACCGTACGCTGGTGTACGAGAGCGATAATAGTACAGAAACGTAGAAAATATCGGCGGGCGTCCCACAGAGATCAGTCCTTGGCCCACTTCTGTGGAATATTATGTACAACGACGTCCAGAAGTTGCAGCTGCCAACAAGCATTGGTTTCGCCGACGACGTAGCGATCGTGGTAGTCGCAAAAAAGATCGCGGATATAGAAACGAAAGCTACCGAGGCAATAATGCGCACCAAAGCTTGGCTAAACAAAGTGGGCCTGGAGCTGGCAGAGCACAAGACCGAAATTGTGCTTGTAAGTAGCCGAAAAAAGCCGAAAAGGTGCCAGATAAGGACCGGGGACCATCCAGTCCAGTCAGCCCCCGCACTTAAATACCTGGGACCATCGGCTCAACTTTAAGCAGCATATTGACTACGCGGCGAAGAAAGCGGCAGGTATCCAGTCAGCGCTGGCGAGGATTATGCCAAACATGGGAGGGCTGAAAACAGCGAAGAGGAAGATCGTAGCCACGGTGGTGACCTCAGTCATCATGTATACGTGCCCTGTATGGGTGGAGGCACTGACCGTAAAGCCGACTTTCCGAAAATTAGCGGCAATATATCGCCTTAGTGCTCTAAGGCAGATATGCGCATTCTACACGATGTCGGAAGAAGCAGCGCTAGTGCTAGCAGGAACTCTGCCAGTAGACATTCTTGCCGACGAGATGAGCCGCATCTACGAACGGCGTCGCGGCAACGAGCTCTCTTCAAGAGTTATTAGAAGGGACAAGCGGGCGGCCTCGTTGAGCATATGGCAGTCGCGGTGTGAAAGAACGACCAAAGGAAGATGGACGTTCGTTCTTATCCCTAACATCATGCGATGGATCGAGAGACGCCACGGTGAGATAAACTGTTATCTCACCCAGTTCCTGACCGGCCATGGCTGTTATCGCAAGTATCTGCATAGATTCGGGCACGGTAACTCGCCTAATTGCCCGACATGCCCGGATACGGAAGAAGATGCAGAGCACGTAATATTTTACTGCTGCAGATTTCGGAACGGGCGGCCACAAGTGCCACCGAACGAGATAATGAATGTGGCGTTCGGCAGTGTAGCAGCCTGGAAAAAGCTTGACGAGTTCGCCACCAACACCCTCGCCGAGCTGCGACGACTGGAGAGACAACGAGCGAAGAGAAGAGGCAGTGGAGACCAATAAGAGACCCACTAAGGTCCCGCTAAGAGAAACGCACTAATTGCGACCAGCCTCCGCGAAGTAATACCTAACGGTGGTCCCGCGGAGGAGAGTGGTAGAAGAAGTGTGTGTGGGGGATAGATTTAGTACGTATGCGCCATGGATGGTGAATCGTGCATGCTACTGGCACGGGCCGGTAGTATCTACGAAGATTCCTACCTCCGGCTCGCATAGCAAAAAAAAACACACACACATCTTATGCATGTATATGTGTGTATGATTACTTTAGAGAATAATCTTTACCATAACTATAAATAACTCGTCTAGTGAAAGTTGTGTGTTCAGTTCACTTTTCTTTCAACACCTTCTTCTTATGGCTCCTCATCCAATGCGGTTGGTAACATTTTAATGGCCAGTAAAGATTTGGCTTTTTCTTTTTGTTGTTGTTTTGTTTTCCTCCCTCTTAACCTGCTCTACTTAAAATTTAAAATGTTGAAATTAGGGTTGATACTGAACTTTTAATATCGATTGCTTATATGCCAGGTACGCTAAGCGAATTTCATTTAAAACTTTCGTTACATTCAGAGAATTTGTTAAACATTCGCCTATATGAATCTTAATATTTTACAGAGGAAAGCAATAGAGACAATTGAGCAAACATTTGTTTGCTGCATGTGGAAATAATTATTTTATTGAATATATTGGCACAAAACAATATATTTAATATAACATGCAATCCGTGGATATATTGTCACTGCAGTCAGTACAAGCAATCAGGGCCAAACTTAAGAAAAATTACAAATTTGTAAGGTCGTAATATGAATTCATTTATTTAACAATAATTAATGCATTAAATGCATGAGCTGATCACCGATGACTTAACGTAATCAAAATCACCATGTCTTGTTGAAGTTCTGAAAGTGGCAAAAATTCAGATATTAGTGAACGAGTTGTAAATGGATATTCATAAGTAACTTTGTATGAATTTCTGAGGAACCAAATTTTATTACAATAATATTTAAATTTCGCTTGGTTTAGAGTTGTTTTGAAAAATAGAAAATAAATTGTTTGATCACTCTACATTTTGTGTTTAGACAAATAAAATTATATATTATGCCTAATGATAGCATCGTGCAGGATAGCAACAAACAAAACGGTTTATTAAATCTCCCGGCATAGCGCACAAGGTACTTGAACTACATAGGATTTACCTGCGACTGGTCACGGCAGTGAAAATGACCCGTCACATTTTGTACGAATGTAAAGTATTCTGCCGAATCAGGGGGCAGATGTTCGGCCATTTCGAACATTTTATAATGCCAAATACGATATGGTGCTTCGAGTCTAGGAAGATGGCAGGATTTATCAAACCCTAAAGCTGGAGGGCTAGGGGTAGGAATGAGTACAATAGACCTTTTAGATCGCGGTACAGATTGCCTTAACGAACAATAATAATACCCCTAATGATTTTCATGCAGATCAAATTGTTGGACTGAAGGTTCTCCTTTATATAAACCAGATATTTTATTATAGTTTTGGAAGCAGAGAACATCTTCAAGCATAAAGTGAATGCAGAGCAGCCTAGAAGGAACTACTTCTCCATGTTAACTGAGCGACTGTTTCGATTAAGAGTTCGTTTCTTACATAAAGAAACTTCAAAAAGAATTGCGGTGTGAGTCAGAAAAAATCGCATCGTGGAATTCTCTTTTAACCTATATGCTAGCTTCTTGGTTTAAGGCTTTCTCCTTTGTATACAAAAGCTTTTAAGCGATATCCTTATAAGAAAGACTATGTTCAAACCCTAATCCAAAGGGGGAAAACGCTTTTATATACTAGCACAATATCAGCTGCTATTCTACTTTATCCTAACCACTAGGCTCGTAGGCTCGGCTCATTTTTGTTTGCTTCTTTTGAGGTTATCTCATGAAATTTCTTCCAGTTTGTTTTGACAACGTAATTTGTCGAATTTTTGCCATTGAACATAAAAAAATGTGCGCTTCAAGAACGTTTAAGAGTTATTTAAAAGTAACACATGTACATAACTATACAATAAAGGTGGATTAAAATGGAAAACGAATTTTTAAGTTGCGCGCATAGTATTTTCCCTACAGAGCTGCGTTAGAACAATCTCAGTTATGTATATGACAATTTACAGGCACTGTTTCCTTGTATAATTTGTTTTATTGAAGATGAAACTAAGAAGTACTTTTTTACATATTATTCAATGACTGTTTTCAGAGATGCGTCGGAAAATTTATCTGCAATTTCGTATTAAAAAGATTGCAAATTTACAACTCTTGGTAGTGATGTAGTTACGACGCATAAGTAAGACTATGAATGGAACGAACGCGTTTAGGGAGGCTAAGAAAACGTTAAAGATAAATCAAATTCTTCACACATGTATCAACAAAAGGAATGTAGAAATAAAAGATGTCGCCCTAATTAGCAAAAGTCGCTGAAGAAGAAAATGAAATTTCATAAGACTGTTACTAAGTAAATTTGATTAATGTCTTGAAGTCGAGACTTATACGGAGAAAATGCATCTGGTGATTTTACTAATTTACGAAAAAAATTCTTAACGAAACCCAAATTGTCCTATTCTAAAACAAGCCTCCTTGTAAAGACATTTTTGTGAGGGTTCAGTTAATCGCTTAACATGCCTCTGTTAAGAGTCTCGGTTTGTAACTTTGCCAGCTAAATTTAAATTTAACTTCGCACCCTTCTCAAAAGATTGATTTGAATCGATCGGTATTATAAAAGCTGGGCCTATCTTAAACTTTTCCAGATGTTACATAGATCCGCACAAAATTAATATACCCTCTACCAGGAGTGGTGTACGGTATAAATATACGGTCGTTCGGTTTTATTATAAACTCTAGATGCCATCAAACCAAAAAAGATCTAATCGATTTGGGTTAAACCATATCATAAGCCAATTTTCGGTTCACGTTTCAATTCGGAATTTTTAAATAGTTGCATAAAATTTGAGGTGCTAGTCTCCTTTTTTTTAATTTTAATTTACTTTTTGCATGTCCGTGCATTATGATCTTTTTTAACCTTCATCCGTGCTTCTTATGTGGGACTTTGTATCTTACATAGGAAACTCTCGCATTTTTAACGCAACTCAAAGTATTATTATAATATATATAACTCAGATTATCATTCTAATAAAGTTTTATGTAAATACGGTTTATACGGATTAGAACCGCTTTTACAAACAAAATGATCAAATTGGTACACCACTGTTTGGTACAGTGCATACAGTGACAAGCGCCTCATATGCATTAAAGCTATATTTATTACTTTCATACAAAATTTAAAATTTCTTTTCATATTGCTTTTCATTAATATGTGGTGCATTGTGTATAAGATATTGGAAAATTTTGAAAATTTACATTTAAAAAGACTGCTTCCTTCTATCTTCTATATTATTATTCTTGAGTGAGGGAGGGAACATGAACTTTCTTTTATCAATTATTCAGACTTTGCTGGTGCACGTAAAACATTTGCATTTTACTGATTATAAATTACGTGCAAATACATTATATGTATGCGTAGACATGTTCACGTTTCATACACATGTAAGTATGTAAAATAAGGGAAGTATGGTAATACATTACATGTTCACATTCATATATTAGTATTTACACACGTATGTATGTGTATATATAAAGCTAAATTATACTTCCAAATAAATAAATTAAAAGCAAAATGTAACTACAGGTTTTGTTTTCCTTTTGTTGTTACCTGCGCTGACTTCGATTTAGACCACGCAGTGATAGTGTGTTTACTTATTATTAATTATTGAATTCTTGTGTTCATTCTTCTTCTGTCTTCCTTCATATGATAGAGGTTTATTAAATCCACTATTTCGTTTGCATCAACTAGAGAAGGGCGACTTTCTTTCAAAACAGTGACTAATGGTATGTCCAGGTGTATGTTTGTCCTAAGATTTCAAAACACCGTAGCTTTCTGTCGTTATACTCGCAACATAAGGCGGTGTTTATTATGTTCTTGAAATTTCTAAGATTGTGAGTCGTCTTTAGAATATTTAAAACTTGCGTATGTACGACCCTTTAATGAGAACCAAAAGCTATCACAAAGATATGAAGTTATATTTAAATATAACTAGCAAAGTCACAAACCAAAACCGTTAACAGAGGCCTGTTAAGCGACTAACCGCATCCCGTTAAACAAACTCTTAGAAGGTTTTATATCAAATATAGGTAAAATAGCACTATTTTGGAACTTTTTTTGAGGGAATGTGACAAACAAAATATCAATTTTCGTTAATTAGCTAACATATGTTATAAAACAGTTTTTCTGCTGTATCAAATATGACATTCAAAAAGCGGAAGTTTAATTGTCCATTGTAAGCAAACCAAGTGCTACGAAAAAACGAAACTTTTTTCCTTGAAACTTGAATCCTTCATGAATACTCTGTCTAACGAGTTGTTTTCGGAAAATTTTTTATATTGGACTTTGAAAATGTCTCTGCTCAGCATAATATACATTCCTACTAGTCATAACAGACTAATGTTCGTAAGACCCCTATTATGTTTAAACACAAATATGGCTTTGTATTTAAATACAACTTCAAATTTAAATTCAATGTTGATATATAAGTTATATATCATTGGAAAGGGTATTCATCAAGGATTTAAGCGAAACAAATTCCAGTTTGGCCACAATGGCCTCCCAAACATTGAGCATCTTGCAAGGAGGACTTTGGATAACAGGATTCTGTTACTCGCTTACCTATCCTCTGTTAACAGTTTTGCTTTGCCACTTTGCTAGTAACATTTAAATATAACTTCACACCCTTTACCACAACAAGGTTTAAATATAGACCAAGTGTTATGTCTTTGACGTATGAACTTAGCCAAATACAATAAGCGCAGTAGATGGTTAAAGATGTCGGAAGAAGGCACCTCTCATTTTAAGTCAGTTCTTTCGACATTGAACTAGTGAACGCGTATAAACGATAAATTTTTCTAATTTTCTTTGATTGAGTAACCAAGGTATGCTTTTAACGTAAAATAGATTACTAAGTTTTGTGCGAATGCCACTGTAATGGCATTCACTCTACGTTTCTCAAAGGAGTTGACCCATATTTATTTATATACAGATGTGAATACGTTAAATATATGTACCATATACACGGGCAATACGTTTACGTAAACACATAAACAATGCAATTTACTTAAGAATTCTCTCTCCCTCTCTCTCCCGTGAGAATATTTGATAAAATGACTTTATTTAGTTTGTGTTTTTTTAATGACAAGTGTAAGCCTACAAAAATGATAAATTCTGTGAGTTATTGCATGCTTTTATAAGATATTTTACTTTTATGAAAAAAAATTCTTTTAGATTCGTTTCAATAAATATTTTCTTCAGTATTTATTACTCTACACCGCTTGTGGCATGCGATCTCATAAGTTTGTGCGTATGTTTATACAACATCCAGAACGACTTAGAGTAAACCCACTTTTACTATACCAATCGACGTAGAATCACTTCCTGAAACATTTAAATCTCTTCGCTTGATGCTTGTCTTTGTATCCTTGCGTTCAACATATACATTACATTTTTTAGATATTTTGATGAAATGTTGAAGTGTTTTGTCCCAAGAGCGAATGCTTTTCAAAGCGGATTTAGTCTAATGACTTTTGCCACTACTCCCCAGGTAGAAAAGTCGGTATTAGGAACTAAGAAGTAGCAGGTATTAGGAAGTAGCATTTTAGCATCTAAAATAAATGCGACAAATTTGGATAAAACCATTTTGAGCAACCTCCCATGAAAAGTAAGCTTTTATACGGTAAAAAAAGCTTAATTTTTAATATTTTATGATGAAAATGCTATCCTAATAGTAATTTGACATAAATATTAACTGTACTACATTTTCATTTCGTTGGTCTATTGTTTGGAAGCAATCTCATATAAAGTTTCTCATAAAACGTAAGTGTTTATAGGACAATATATTTAACTTTAATATTTAATGCTGAAAATTGGTTCCATAACTCGACATGAAAATTAACTGCACTAAATTTCTCATCGCGTGTAAAGGCTTGCATGACAGGTAAGCCCTTTTATGGCAAAAGGGTCTGATCTTTAATACTTCATGGAGAAAATTGGTCCACAATGCGTAGTTCAACAATGTAAGTGTTCTTTATATAACGAAAAGGTCCAATTTTTAATATTCTTTGATAAAAATGACTTTCTAACAGTAATTTAGCATAAAAATTAACTCTACCAAATTTGGATTTGGATAATACACGCATAATTTTTCGCGTTTCCTCACGAAGAAATGTGTCAGAAAAAGTGTTGTAGTGGAACTTGCAATCAGGTCTGGCCGATTATGTTTGAATTTGCTTTTCAATAATTAATTTTTAAAAATCAATTCAATATGCGTTCATATCCTATTATATATGAATTGTTCTAAGCTACTGAACTTCAATCGTCATCTAATACCAATTCTATTGCAAGGATTGGATTGACTTTGACTAGAATTCTACTACGATAAGGTTTTTTCCTTTTGTTGAAACAGCATAGAATTAGGGCAAAAGATTCAGTCACACAGGTTTGATCCAGATCTTGACTGTCGGAATAGAAATCATTTCAATGAAGACAGTCTGTTGGAGCATCATGGCTAAACTATCGTCTAGGACTGAGTTATTTCGAATACAAGCTTGCACCATCCTACGTTTAGTTGAAAAGTAATTTTGGATATTAATAAATATTGTAGTAATATTCGACCAGCGTCGCGTTTACTCCTGAATCGGTATAATCCCCACCGTTTGTCTGCTTTATAAAAAGTTTTTAAAAATTTTATCTCTGATTATTATAATAGAGTTCGAACTTCTTACAGTAAAATACTCTTATATCCTATAGGAGAAAAATTTCATAGCGTATTAAATCATCCAGTTTCATCAAATCTAGTGTCTTAATATTTTATAGCAACTTTCTAGTGATTTTTGCTGTTTTTACAAAGTTACCTGGAAACAATCATAAGTCTCCTCCAAAATTCGAACACTTTTTTCCTTTTACTTGAAACATATGAGTCTTTTGTTATAATACTTAATATTCAGCGGTGAAATTTCTATCAAATTTTTACAGCTTACTTATTATAAAGGAATAAAAAACTCATGCATTTTTTAAAGGTTTATCTCTTCTAAGCATGCTTTAAGTATATTGAATATCCTACTATGTATGTCTAAAAAAACACCCATTTGTTTGGTTTCCTTTTATTTTGTCGTGAACAAAACAACAAATGAGTCCCTAGCATATTTATTTCAGTTATAATCCTATGTATGAATATAGTGAAAGGAAACAGTGACCTGTAATATGTAAATTTTTTTATCCATGTATGCGTAAATCCTGTAACAACAGCTGTGCTTAAATATCCGGTTGCCTGTTTGACTGTACATCGTTTTCTTAAAGGCACTCAAGAAATGATAGAAAAATCAATGAAACATGGGTAAGTTTGCGTACAGATGTAGACTCTCTTAGCGATATGCATTTCTCGGTAACCAAGAAAGGCAACAAGGCAAACTGGTTTTAAATTTTAAATACAGAAAATTAAAAAAGAAGCACCCAAAGTGTATGAACTAGCATCTTTCGTTTATAAAACAGTATTAACAAATAATTCGGTGGTACCCTTTACTAGCATTGATTAATATAAGTCTTACCTTAGAGTTATTAAAGAAAAGCAATGAATCAACCAAAAAAGTACGCTAGTTATATATGTTCATTTTTCAAAATAAAGTTTATAAAATATTTAATGCACTCGGAAAAGAAACCATGACAAGTGATACCGAAAAAGAAGGTCTTCATTCATTTCAAACCTCTAGCGAAGGAATGATATAACAAAAAGTTAGTTATTTGAATGGAAAACGACGTGTATAATAAAAAATCTGATTTATTTAGATGCGATCGGCGTGGAACTTTACTGTAGTAATGTCTTCTAGACAACAAAGTTTTAAAATGGACATCAAACGCAACTAACCAGTAATTATGATTCGCCCTCAATTATTCCCTTCTCGCTCTCGTTAATTTCGAATATAAAACAGAAAAGATATAATAATTTGTTCCTTTTTTAAGAACGTCTTTATTTGCAATCTGCTTACACTTAAACCTTTAACAAATGAAGTAACAACTGAAACAGGAAAATAATAATAATTACTGCAGTCACTTTCAGAGACATTTAAATCCACTAAGCGTTCGTCAAAAAACTCAAATAACGCTATATAAGGTGGATAATGTAAATAAGGTTTCAGCTCGCCGCTATTCATAAATAAAATGATACCAGATTGAAGGGTGTGAACATAAATTTAACTAGTTAAGACATTTACCAATTACATTAACAACGCTCCGTAAAAGCATTACCATACATCTGTGAAGCAATTAGCGTCAAACTATTGAGATGAGATTTGGAAGCCTCGTCCGTCCAAATTAAGATACCTAGGAGACTTTTGTAAACGCCGTGTGAATCTATATGAAACAAAATTTAAAATTATATAAAAATTAACCCGCTTCTTTAGCGAGTTCCTTTCAATAAATGCTTGAAAATCAATATGTTGACGGCAGTCGACCATCGCAAAAGTAGTCAAATTTGAGACTCTAGCGCGACCAAACTAAAAAATTCCAAACATATTGACCTATATCAGGTGAATCTGTGTGAAAGTACCTTTCAAACAAACTAAGCAAATTCAAATTTTGGTTTCCGGAAATATTTTGAACAATTTTTTGAAATTTTGTGCCATAGCATAACCCGACTATGGAAGAATAATCAAATTTAAGATTCTAACGCGGCACAATTAGGAAATTCTAAGAATATTCACGTCACGTTAATGTGTATGAAAATACCTTTTAAAAAGGCTAAGCTTTCCAGAAGAATTTTTAACAATTTTTTCAAAAGTACTTATTTAACAAAGCTGCACCTGTTATAATATCATTAGCAAATGAAAACGAATTTAAACGAAAGGAAAATCTATTTTCATTCCATTCTACGATGGCGGATAAAGAAATTTTCACTTCATATAAAATCGTCATAAAATGACCAGAAAACCATATATCAATCAGCCAATTCTAATTTTAGACATTCAAAATGATTTTGATTCCATCTTTATCGTTTGTGATATAGAAAAGAAGTCATTGCAATTAACTTCCAAGTGAGAGAATTGTTAATTGTAAAATTATGTTTTCCATAGCAAAGTAATAAAACCATTAAAAAATACAATGCGACAAACTGTTTTAAACCAAAGTTCTGTTGGGAATAACAAAGAAATCAATAATAATATAAAAATTTGAATCATAAAAATGTTCGTTCGACATAATGTCCATTTTTTGCTTACAGCAAATTTGTAGTGAATCATCCTCAATTTTAAATTTGATCTGCAATATTGATTCGTGAATACGTATATCAAGCTTTAACTGCGCTTAATTTTTCTTAAAGATTCCAATATTCCAAGAACAGATAGACGGTCGGAATCACATTTTTATGTTTTATGCAGACATACATAAATTCTTATGTCACAAACAGAATGACTGCATTCAGTGGCCAAGGGAATACAGGAAGGTCGCAGTTTCACGGAATTTTAATATATTTATAGACACATAAAATCTACTACGTATGTACATTGTTACAAATAATACACGTTTTACATGTGTAAGCGATGAGTGCAAGGTTGCTGGTCTAAGTACTTTTGTTACTGAAAAACCTTGATGATCATAAAAACAATATATGTGTGCACATAACATGCATTGCATGCATAAAATCCTAAAGCAGGAGCTATGCCAGCAAGTGAACAGATTCAAGGATTCACAGTGAGCTCAAATATCAATATAGAAAAAAATCTAGCGAGTAAAAGACTGTAATACTGTGGCTTTAGAGAATTAAAATCGTCTATCCAACCATTAATGCTGCTCCACAATAACATCTACCTTTAAAATAAAGAACCGCATCGACGGGTTATCCATTTCATGGCCCGTGTTTCTCTACTTTGTCTCAGTGTCATATGTAAGGCAGAAATGTCATCCAGGGCGTCATATGTTTGATGTAATGTTTGCCATTTTACAATATGGATCGTTTGATAACTGCCGAAAATGATAAAATAGTAAAAACTTGCTAGAAAAGTGCTTATGCTTTAGTAGATATGTTTGGTGAAACTGTAAAAAGTTTAAAGAAATTGAATCTATAACAAGCTCACACGTTCTCAAAATGCAAGCTTGATCGTAAAAATTGCTGCTGTTAGTGATAGTATCGGAAAAAATCAAAATTCATCTTTACATGGCGTTCACAGCATTTGAGTCTATTCTATGGCAAAGGGTAAAAGATTATGATCGATATAATCGATTGTTTGAGTATGCTAAGGGCAAAACTATACAGAAATTTCAGGAAATTGGATCCGTAACAGTTTTGTCAAGGTCCAGGCATCATCAAAACGCACACTCGAACTAAAAAATTTTGAGTTAGTGAAAGCGTCGAAGAAGATCAAAATTTATTCATTGCACACATTATGACGTATTTTGGGTTTGAACTTCCAATTCCATCCTTGTAGAAATCAGCTAATATGAGAACTCAAAAAGGCCGACCATGCAATGTATAGAAGGTAAGCTGATTGGGTATTCAAGCAACAGCGTTTGTATCACATTTTTTCGCATCGAACTGTTTTCAGTGATGAGGATAATTTTTTAATTGGTGGATAAGCCAACCAGCAAAATTGTCGTATCTGGAGCAATGAAAATTCTCAACTAACTCTCGAAGAACCGTTGCATTCCCAAAAAATCGTTGTATGGTGTGGCATTTCCAGCGCTGCCTTTTTTAAAATAATGAGAGAGTGTAACATATACCTTCAATTCTGATCGTTACAGCCACATGATTATCAATTTGAAGATACGAATCTTAAAGATATACGGTTTCAATAGGACAATGTCATAATTATACATTACGTTCCTTGACGCTTTGAAAAAAAACATAAGTCAAGTTATGACCAAGCTGTTGACAGCTCGTTGGATGTTACCTCAAAAGGATCCAGTCCTATAAGTTATCCCATGAAGAATATGGCAGGCTCAAACCAACAAAATGAAAAATATTTGACCCAAATTTCAATCAGAAGTTCTTTTTATTTGCCTTTAATTTCGGAACCAGAAAATGAGTAACAGGTGCATACAGTAAACATCCGTACATATTTTGCAGTGTTCAGAAGGCAGTAGGCTTTTACGAGCAAAGCTTATGGCCTTATCCAAAGGAATAGTTTTAAGGTTCGTAACTCCTTAAACGACATCTGCGTCAAATTTGATGGCAATATCTTCAGTACTTACTTTCATCTAAAAGTTTATATATTATATATTGTTTCAACCATTTTGCATTCGAAATGCATTAAGATGTTTTTTGCGTTATTCTCGTATTTGGGTTTTGAAGTGTGAAGAAAAGTGAATTAAAAATTTTTCAGAAAACAAACCCCAAACAAAAACTGGACATAACTGATTTTCAAGATGTAACTAAATTTAGCTTTAATGCATGCATTTTTATGATATATGCAGATTATATTGCTTTCTTTGGCATTTTAACTAACATCAACTTAAGATTGAATTTTACGTGCAAAAATAATCGATTTATATACGTAATTGTGTTCCTTTCGATAACTATATACGCTAAAACCTGCAGATAAAATCAAGTTTACCACTTTCTTGTATGTACATTTTTGAAAAGTTTTTAGTTACACTACCGTATAAAGAAAGTGTCAATTTCCAAATCAAAAAGATTCCACACAAAGAGGTAAATACGAAAAACAAACATAAATACTTGCAGGCACATGCATACATATAGCATATCGGTTAAAAAAGACATATGCTGAAATTTTAATATGTTGACGTTATTGAATTTCAATAATCTTCATATCCACGCATCCATAACTATAGAACATTATGTGAAGTTGTAAGAAAAGAAAGCAAAATAAATTTTGCGTGTGCTTGTGTGAGCGTAGTTTTTTTTTTTTGCTATGCGAGCTGATGGTGTGAATCTTCATAGATACCACTAGCCCGTACCAGTAGCATGCACGATTCGCCATCCATGGCGCCTACGTACTAAACCTACCTCCCACACACACTCCGTCCACCACTCTCCTTCGCGGGACCACCGTTGGGTATTAGCCATGGTCGGCCAGGAAAATAGTTTACCTCGCCGTGGCGTCTCTCGATCCGTCGTCTTATGTTATGGATAAGAACGAACGTCCATCTTCCTTTGGCCGTTCTTTCCCACCGAGACTGCCATATCCTCAACGAGGCCATCCATTCTTCGCTTCTAATAACGCGTGAAGAGAGCTCGTTGGTGCGACGCCGCTCGTAAATGCGGCTCATCTCGTCAGCGACAATGTCAACAGGCAGAGTGCCTGCTAGCACTAGCGCTGCTTCTTCCGACACAGTGCGGAACGCGTAGATCTGCCTTAGGGCACTAAGGTGATATATTGCAGCCAGTGTTCGGTGTGTAGCCTTTACGGTCAGTGCATCCACCAAAAATGGACTCGCGTACATGATGACTGAGGTCACCACCGTGTCTACGACTTTCCTCTTAGACGTTTTCAGCCCACCCACATTTGGAATAATCCTCGCCAGTGCCGTCTGAATGCCTGCCGCCTTCTTCGCCACGTAATCAATGTCACGCCTGAGGTTAAGGCGGTGGTCAATTATGACTGGACTATATGTTCACCAATTCTTATCTCTGGCTTTTTACAAGTACAACTTCAGCTTTGTGTTCTGCCAGCTCTAAGCCCACTTTGTTCAGCCACGCTTTAGTGCACATGATTGCCTCGGTAATTTTCGCTTCTATGTCCGCGATTTGCGTTACTACCACCACGATAGCTACGTCGTCGGCGAAACCGATACTTGTTTTGCTGGGTAGCAGCTGCATCTTCAGGACGTCGTTGTACATAATATTCCACAGAAGTGGGCCAAGGACTGATCTCTGCGGGACGCCCGCCGATATTTTCTACGTTTCTGTACCATTATCGCTCTCGTACACCAGCGTACGGTCCAAAAGGTAGCTCGTAATGATGTCCAATATATATCTAGTGACCTGTGCTCTTATAAGGGCCCTGCGGATGGACCCCCATTCCGCCGAATTGAAGGCGTTTTTAACGTCCAGTGTGATTAGGGCGCAGTATTTCTTAGCGCCGCCCTTCCATCGGTCCCCGGCTATAGCGTCGGAT
>KK351154.1:553507-580819 GCA_000671755.1 Glossina brevipalpis
GACCCGTGGTTTGTTGCAGGCATCCGCCACTAGTTGATCCAACATATCCAGGAACTCTCCATGCGTCCAGCTTGGGGGTGCATAGCAGCTGTAGTAATATGTGTCCCGAATTCTCGCCCTTGCGTAGCCGCTTCGCTGGGGACCTTCGTCCAGGAGTACGGATTCTGGTGACCAGATTGTGTGTGTGTGTGTGTGTGTGTGTGTGTGTGTGTGTGTTTGTGTTTGTGTTTCTATGCATAATGTATATAATTTTTCATCAATTTCTACTTAAATTTTTATGTGATGCATTTTCGGGTACCTAAACCTAACATAGGATATTGCGTCTTATATATGTACGTACAATAGAAAACGAAAAACGAGCATTCATTGAGTTTGAAATGCATAAAACTATTACGCATGCATAAGGTTTAAGTAACCGAAAATGAAGTAATGTTTGCGGATATTCTACTCTTACGTTTCCCCTCTCTTAGCGAATGTATAGAAACAGTTGAAGCTCCGTAATTTATTGCAAACTTTTTAACACATTAAGTGATGAATTTTTTCATTTTGCTTATTCCGTTTCGAAAGTAAATAAATAAAAGTGACGCAACTATGTTGCACCGTATAGACATAAACAGTTAAACAGTATTTTTATAAAACATGTCACATAATAATAAATCATAACAATCCTAACAAATCTTATGATAACAAATGAGGTAACTATAGAAATTATATACAGTTGGCCAAAAATTAAATCTATTGAAAAAAAAACTGTACGCTGTGTGCCTGTTGCGCCCTAAGGCTTGGAAGATGGTCTTTAATATTTTAATGTTTTTTAACATTTCTATTTTTTGTAACGTTTAAAACGAGACGAGCTTAACTAATGTAATAATTTTTTTGTTAAGCTTAGGGTTTTTTTTATAAAGAGTGTCTGAATAAGAGTATACTATTTCAATTATGCGTCATTTTTTTTCGTGCAAGCGGCAACTTTGAAATTTGACAGCTTTCACCTGTTGCCCCGATTATTAAAAATGAAGCGGTATACAAAAGAAAAACTCCTGAAAACCCCATAAAATATTGGAAATGCTACGCTTGCCAACTTTGCCGAATTTTCAGCCGAGAAAATATACCTATCATGTTAACAATTCGAAGAGTGGTCAAAAATGTTGCAGAAAGTAGGCTGCAATAATAGTTGGAGAATTTAAACATTTTTGCATCCAAAGATCATTTCTCTTCCCTAGTAAGCAAGCAGTACGATACCTCGCACAGATTGTATGCATTACTGTAAACCGGTCCCTGTAGTCATATAAACACTTATATGATAAAGGATTGAGTATACAATATATGACCGCCTTGATTTTTGCAGAGATTTAGGTATAGTGTACGTATGTATGCCTGTATACGAATATTATACATATATATTTACTTATGCAATTTCTCTTGCATACAATATAAGACCATAGATTTTATTCAATTTTGTCGCTTCACTTATGTAGCTTATACTACTTAGTATTAGAGTGTGAGACACTCAATAAGTATAATTGTAAATAATGATTACAATAATTGTTGAAAACTTGCAATGACATCATTTTTAACAGAATCAATACATTTTGTCTACAGTTCAACAATTGTTGCATTTTCCTTAGAGATGAGGGTTTCCTTCATCATTGTTCACAAAACTGTCAATTGATTTAACAAATTATCGAACACGGTGTGAGAATTTTTTTAACAACAAATGTAAAACAAAGTTCAATTTTTCATCTTTGCAAATTTCATTAAAACTGTAGTTAGGTTAATTAAACTCCATTTTTATCTACATTCTTTACCTTTCATCTTTAGAAATATTAAATTTTCAATCATTATCTGTTTTAGGCTTAAAAAACAGTTTTTTTGCCTATTTTGGTTGGGCATATTTGATTTACGCCTACTAAAGTGCAAAGATCATATTGACATATACCCTTACAAACTTGGCTTTTCTTTACAAGTACCATAAAAACAATGTCTGCCAGCTTTCGCCAGGAATTTTTCTATTAGAACACAATATCATTTGTCTTTGGCCTTGTGATAGCTGAAAATTGTTTGCATTAAATGGCTCTGCTTCAGATCCCTCGGAAGAATGATATATTGATGAAATCAATTTACTAAACCATAATAGGCCACTTCTCTAGATTATCTCGAATATAAAATTCTTAATACTGCAAATACTCAGACAGGCTTTTCTGAATGTTCGGAACAGTAAAAATTCGACAACACTTCTCAATTCGGTGGCGTAACTACAAATTCAGATTATCAATTTTTTCTAATTTGGTGAAATCTTCAGAGCGATTCCAAACAAGCCATCAAGAAGTGATTTGAAGGAACCATCCCTTCCTCTTTGTCCAACTTACCTAATTTTCGTATTTAACCCAGCAAGAGTGATAAAATTGAGAACAAAAAGTTACAAACTTGTTTTTCTGGACAAACATTTTAGCTCATAATTTTCATATCAACAGATAGACAGGCATTCCGCTGTTTACCTTCAACAAGTGCACGAAGGCTTTAAGGAGGTAAATCACCGTAAGTTTCAAAAAAGTTTTCTTTAGATTTAAACCCAAAAAGACAGAGCGAAGCTCAGTTGAGAAAAGTGGGTATGAAGCTGAGAGCGATTAGAAAGCTTTCAATACTTTTAGGCAAGAAATTAATAGTGTACAGTAAAGTTTTTGAAGTTAATTATCAATTCAGCTATAGAATTATAAATCTACCACTATTTTTTTCTTCGAAAAGCATGTACTTTTTACCCAAAAATTTGTCAAGCAAAGAGAATGAAGAAGAATGTTCGAACAGAAAAAAGCATTTTTATGATCCTAGAATTAGACTCTAATGCAGAAAAATAATGGAAAAAACATAACAGTTTTTTAAAAACATTTTCTCGAACACGCGCAGAATAAAAGGTTGTGAAGTTATATTTAAATATAACTAGCAAAGTCACAAACCAAACCTGGTAACAAAGGTCTATTAAGCGACTAACAGAATCCTGTTAACCAAAGTCTTGGAAGGATTTCTATTCAATATAGTTAAAATATCACTATTTTGGAAGTTTTTTTGAATGAATATGATAAACCAAACATCAATTTTTGTTAATAGTATAAAAGTTGATATAAAAAAGTTTTTTGCTATGTCAAATATGATATTCAAAAGGCCGAAGTTTAATTGTCCATTGTGGCCAAACCAAGTGATGTGCAAAAACAAAATTAGTTTTGCGTGATTCCTTGATGAATACCCTTTCCAACGAGGTATAGTTTATATCAAGTTGCTTTCGGAAAAATTTTTTGTTGGACTTTGAAAATTGCTCTACTTAGCATAATATACATTTTTACTCATAACAGAACAATGTTCGCAATGTGCCTCTTATATTTAAATATGAATATAGCTCTGTATTTAAATATAAATATGGCTCTGTATTTAAACACAACTTCAAATATAAATTCAATGTTTGGGAGGCCACTGTGGCCAAACCAAGTGATGTGCAAAAACGAAATTTGTTTTGCGTGATTTACAGAGCAATTTTCAAAGTCCCTTAACAGACCTCTGTTGCCAGGTTTGGTTAGTGACTTTGCTAGTTATATTTAAACATAACTCATTGAAAAGCTCACCAATCACACAAAATGCAATATTTTCAAAATCCGACCCATATTTTGCTAGATAAAAGAACGTAGAGTGAAAGTATATTCTCGTTTTTTTTACATTCAAATTTGTATCAGTTACACTACGTCCTGTGGAACATCTCAGATTAAATGTTCTTTACGAGTATGGCTGCGCATTTTCAAATCTTTTTTTAACACTTAAAGCTCTGCTCAATAATCGTCTCTAATATTATTATACCCTTACGTTTCTTTCCATTCAAAAAAAAGCTTTTTTCAAGACTCTTACGTCAGTTTCACCCCTTAATGGCCATTAAACACACTTTTCTATGCATCACAACCATTTAACGAGTATAATGTGTTTCTTCTCATTAATAATTGTTGCCACAGACGCTATTAGAAGGAGTTGTTTTATTTTTAAACATTGTTCTTTAACTATGCTAGCAACTATCAACGACTATTCGGTAATTGTTCTATGTATACTTCTATAGATACTTTATAAGGACCCTTAAAATTGAACACTTCCTCGAAACAGCCGTCCTCTAGCCTGTTCTACACAGTATCCATTTGCTGGTTACAAAAGTAAACACCATATCCATTATATTTTTATCCATATTATTTATATATATCACTACACAATATCACATAATGCTAATAGAGGTTCTAATTTTAGGGAATCAATCCTAAAGTTTAAAAGAATAATATCGCATTTTCATGGAATTTTTTACTAAGCTCAAATCACTCAACGCACATTGGCTTCAACAACTTCATTGTTCCGCTGTTGAAAATTTACGTCGAAGACATATAATGCTTCTACAATTGACCCCAAAAATGCTCTATAGCCTAGTCACACAAATGAGCTTACCGACTTCTGAGGCGACGTTTGTGCTTGTATTCTCTCGTGACAAGCGTATTTGAAGGAATATGTACAGTTATTGCCTCAAGTTTGTCTCAAGTATTGTCTCAAGTTTGTAATCATTAACCTTACACGCCAATCACCTGATATTTTTGCTTGTTTGGTATACACACATGTAAAAATTGATGTTAGGCATTAAGTGAAGATAGGTAACACATCACTCAATAAGTTCGTAGGATACTATATAGGTATCGCCAATATTGACGAATCCGTGAAGGTAGCACCAACTTTCAAATGAAATGTGCAAAATTTCATGACATTTCGACCGTTAGTTAGTTTACAAGTTGCAGTTGTTCTAATGGCGCTGTTTTTGTAATTTTCAAAACAATAGAAGAATCTGAATTTCGTGTGTTCATAAAACTTTGCTTTTTAAGACCAAAAAATACCATTCAAAAAAAGAGTCGGTTTACTGATCTTAAATGTTGTCATACGGTCACGGATTGTGCTCTGGTCGCCGATATTTATCAGCTGTTCCAGAAAAAAATAAAGTAGTTCACAAAATTGTTTTGGAAGACCGGAAGGTGAAATTAGGTGAGACATCTTATTGATGGTCAGAAGGCTATATTTGTATTGTTTTGCGTGAACAATAGGCCATGAGAAAACTGTTTTCGAAGAAGGTAACGCGTTTGAAGCTGTTTGGGTGAAATAAAAAGGATTTTTCGCGAATGATATGGCAATGGATGAAACATGGATTCATCACTACACTCCAGAACCTAATCGGCAGTCAGCCGAATGGACAGTAGGAGGGAAATCGTTCCAAATCGACCAAAGAGGCAAAAGTCAGCAGGGAAGATTGCGGCGTTCGTATTTTGCAATGGGTTTCATATAGTATTCATCAACTATCTTGAAAAGAGAAGAAATTACAAGAATTACAAAGCTTGTGATCCTACGAACTTCTTGAGCGAAAGGTTAAAAGAGCATTAGTGCGTAGGTACGCTATTTCACAATTGCAAAAAGATGCTTCAATTTTTTCATAAGTCTTATTAAGATATGTATGTTAATTAGGGAAATATACAAATTTTAGGTTAAAATTTTTACTTTTACCTTAAACTTTTTCCCTTTTAATATGAAGGTCGTTTTTGAAAACTTAAAAAAAATACTGTTTTATGAATTACTATAAAGCAAATTAAAATTAATAAAGAAAAAGTTGTTACGATTATACACACACATTTATACATTTAAATATCCACATACTGATATATAAAGTAAATCATTGAGCAAACAATTCACAGCTATGTGTGCCGAGATATATATGTAGATAGACATAAATGTCAGATCTGAAGTTAATAAACAAATAACATATAATTGTGATAAAAACAAACAGGCAAATGTTGTCAACCGTATACATAAATACTATGCATAAATAAATGTATAAATGTTTAATTGTGTATTGATACATAAACACACAATATGACAAACAACAAGTATTCATTATTTATCAACAAATATATAACTATGTTGACGTATATGAGAACTGATGTACATGTACATTTTTATATACATTTTATATACATTGGATTGATAAGTAAATAAGTGCCAATTTCTTCAATAACATAAAAGGTTTCTTTTTTTATTTGGGATGAAGTTTAACCTATAATGTATTTTCCATTTTGTTCGATGACCTTTTGCCATCTTTCTGACAAATTGACAATTCCATGATCGTAGAACGTCTGATCCTTTTCGCCCAAAAACTGAATTAAGTGAGATTTCACAGCGTCATCATCGTTGAAAGTTTTACCACAAAGGGAGTTGGGCAGCGATCGAAATAAGTGGTAATCCGATGGCGCATGATTGGACTACATATTCCCAATCAAGATCCACCAATTTTCGCAGAGTGGCAAAGGAAGCGTACGGTCTGCAGGAAAATGACACTTTTACGATTGACCAATTCTGGTCGCTTTCCCTCGACCTGCATTCAATTTGTCCAATTGCCGACAGTAGACTTTCGAATTAATGGTTTGGTTCCTTGGAAGCAACTCTAAATACACCGGACCTTTCCAATCCCACCAAATTGACAGCAAAATCTTCTCTTGTTGCATGGCTAATTGGACATGTACCACGACCGTTTTCGATTGAAATTATCGTACACAATCAACTTTTCGTCTCCAGTCATGATTCGTTTTAAGAACGGATCGAACTCATTGTGTTTAAGCAATAATTCGCAAGCGCTAATGCGCTTCATCCGATGAATTTTTTTCAAATCGTGCGGAACTTAAATATCCAGCTTCTTAACGAGATCGACACGTTTTAAATGCTTCCTGGGCTGTATGTGAAACATTTAACTTCTCTGCAATCTCCCATCACGAACCGCTTTGATAATGGTTTTGATTTCGTCCTCATTAAGCTCAACTGGTCGATCTAAACGTTGGTCATCTTTAAGGTAAAAATCTCCAGAACGAAATTTTTCAAACCAATTTCGCCATTGCCTTTTTTTAAAGGCTTCATCACCATACACATCACATAACTTTTTGGCGGCTTGCACTGCGTTCTTTCTTTTAAGAAAATAATAAAGCAAAATATGACGGAAATGTTCTAATTAGTTGATTATTGTTCTCTTGAAGGCAAATTTTTATTGTTATTTATATGCTACTAAAATTTAATTTTTTCTTCTTTTAGTCCGCTTATGAGGACTTTGTCTAGGAACCAGGGTCTATAAACTGCAAATTTCTAATTGCTAATACCTCAGCATAAATTAATGTATTGAAATTAAACACCAAGGGCGTACTTTTCCTAATGATTATTTTGCTATACAACTGGATAACGATTTTATTTATTCTAAAAAATAACAATAAATAAATAAAAACATTAAAAATCGTTGAAAAATGCCAATGTTACGTATTTCAGTGCATAGAGAAATGAAAAATAATACGCGGAAATAAAAATCAGCAAAATTACAATTTGCTAAATTAGAATATTGCAATGATCTTGATATTACCAGTAATTACCTTGACAGCCATGTTTAAAAATAAATTTGATTTTCTTTTTTTTTAAGAACTGTATGTGCGCTACACATCCGTTTGAATTTTTTGTTGTATTAAAATGGTTTAAGGCCTTGTTGTTTTACAGAAAAACTGTTTTTGGAAGATCCTGAACTGGAATATATTCTACCCTATCGTACATGTCGCATAAACAAACCTACGAAAGCCGTATACGAAAAGTGGTGCTAATTTCACATAAATTACGGGATTTGCGCGATATTGGGGAACTGAGTGCTGACACTTACACGTTAGTAACTAGCATGTTTGATTACAGCTTACAAATGTTGTAAGTTTTTCAAATACGTCGTTAGTATAATATTATATAATAGTTTTATTTCAAAATTTGTTGCCCTTTTCAAGTGGGTCATACGGCCAACTACGCAGGATTTCTTGCAGTTTCTAATGTCATTGCAAACTAATACCATCTAAATGCTATTAAAATGCTGTTCCGGCAGAGAGTTATTGTCAAAAAAAAAAAATAATAGTGGTTGTATTAACAGATTGATAAAGATTTTCTCAGAAATGTAGACAGTTTATGTAATTTTTCTCGCACTAGAACAACTTTACAAAAACTTTACCTAAATTTACTTGCTATTCTTTATTCTAAGTTGGCCTTGATTTTTATTTTTTCATACTATTTCTTCCTTTTCAATTTGTATTCATTCGCATTTATTAGTTCGACCGAACTGTATTAAAAAGTATCTAGATTTAGAGAAAGATTATAATACAACATAAGAATGCGACGGACTATCAGTAGGACACATTAATTCTGAAATCGGCGGAAGGAAAAATATCCATGCCATCAACAAGTTGAGCTGAGTTCGAAAGCTGTATACGCGTCTTGAGGATTCGTTACATGTATATAAGTATATAGATATAATGTAAGTTTATAGGTATACATACACATACAGCATTAGATTAGAAATGTATATGTATCCAATGCTAATATGATACGTTATATATTGATTTTAAATTAATTTTAACTGCATATTGAACTTTTTCTCATCGCTTATAGTATATAAATAAATGCATAACTGCTTCATTCACTGCAAATATTAGTTTAATATGGCGTTAGAGGAGCATCAATTAAAGATATGGTTTTGTTCGATTATGCGAAGTGTGCGGTCAACCGGGTTTTTAAACTAAAAAAAGATTATAAAAAAATAGATGGTTTCCTTTGGTTCCTCTCTAACGGCAAGAAAGAAAAATTTTGTAAGTTCTGGTTTGTTCTAATCCACTGTAACCACCATTAAACAATTATTGGTGACGCAATATATCAAAAGCCATGATAACGTAGGTTTTTTCAGTGCTACAAAATTCGCGTTCATATGGCAAAACTCGCCATTTGTCGATCGATCTATGTCTTCCAATCACTTAGGTTGTCTAAATTTATTCAGATTCGAACTTGGAGATTGTAACATTTTTCTACAAAATGTGGGGAATATGTTGCGCATGATACGGATACTGCCATTTTAGATGCGTAATTGTTGCTTGACAATTGCTCAAGTAAATCGACGGGTTCCTGTGAAAACAGAAAGAAAGAGATATTTTTTGAAAGGGAATGTGGCCACACAAGTTGACTTGGGCAAGCTACAAATGACTTGGTAACAGTGGCCACAACAACTTCAACTGCATAATCAACTATCTCGTAAAGAAGCACTATTAGGACACCTTACAGGAAAGCGAGCATAACTGGGAGAATTGTATATACTTATATAGAGGCCGCATAAAAAATTAAAAATAAATTTAAACAAAAAAATTCGTTTCTTTGGGGCGGAAACTTTTGAGATAACCCTCGTAATGTAATAACTTATACTTAACTTTTGCTTCGAAGGAATATGTGGTAGCTTTCTGATCACTTGAACTTATAATAATGCTCCAATGGTAGAAACAATCGATCGATGACTTTTCGAGCGTTACTTCTCGACTTCGTTTCGCCGTGCTTGAGAATTTTTTTTATTAGTGAAACGAACCGAGCTCGCCAACTACATTCCCAATAGCGAGCCCTATCAGGGCTTGCTTCGACCTAGTTTCCGGGTAAACGCATCATGTCATTATTAGGGCCGAACGGTAGAGTTATTGAAAGCGAAGTGCAAAAGGGACGCCGTTAACAACAAACTTTACATAATAAAGAAAACTCTGCGAATAGAAAATAATATTTGAATATCACTGGGGATGTTTGTTGCAACATTATAACAGATGATTATAAAAATTGAATCATTCTCTACTGCACTGTCAATTCCTAATGATAAGGATTGATTTGCTTGTTATAAAATTAGGATCTTCGCAATAAAATCATCCTTCTTGAGTACTCTGACAACGAATTTAACGGTTATTGTTGCATTTTTACAAAATTGTTCAAAGTAAGCAAAATAGAGTAGTGTTTTTTAGAATACTGTTAAATAACATTCCGTTCTGTTTTAAATGTGATCTCTACTAGACCTCAAATTAAGCACTTAGCACTGGATTGAGAATAGCGTACGATCTTATTTCCAAATTAGAAGAACTATGTTTAAAAAAATTATTTAAAGGAACTTATTTGCAGAAACAAGAAATTGGCATTACACCATATTTCATTCCTCTCGACCTACCAATAAACTGGATCGGTCTTTTCCTTGAAGACCATGAATTAACTTCCCCGCTTAAGAAAATTTTTTACAAACCAAAGGGGTATCAAAAAAATGTAGATATCTGGTGGATTCCCCAATGAATTTTTGTTAACACTTTTCAATGCTTTAGTTTGAAGAATGACTTTTTGTTAATCTTTTCGCGCATTTATTTTACGCTGTCGTCTGCATCGAAGCATCCAAGAATCGATATATGATTTTATTACTTTTACAACATTAAGTGATAATTTTCCTCAATCGATGAAATGAATGTTAGTTATAAGACCTATGTTGGGCTCGCACTATTTAAGGAAATTAGTTAATTATTATTAATGGAAATCACGGTTTGTTTGAGGATTCCGGACCGATACTTCCCGTAAGTGAAGAAAACTCATTTTCCGCATGGAGAGGGTATTCATCAAGGAATCACGCAAAACAAATTTCGTTTTTTCGCTGTACTTGGTTTGGCCACAGTGGCATCCCAAATATTGCTCTTATTTTACCCTATACAGAGAAAATTTCGAATTCCAATAAAACAATTTTCCGAGAGAAAGTTGATATGAGCTAAACATGGTTGGAAAGGGTATTCACCAAGGATTCATGCAAAACAAGTTTCGCTTTTTCGCAGCACTTGGTTTGGACATAATGAACAATTAAATTTCCGCTTTTTGAATGTCATATTTGACATAGCAGAGAAACATTTTTATATCAAATTTTACCCAATTAACAAAAATTGATGTCTTGTTTATCATATTCATTCGCTTAGCAAGCCTTTGTTAACAGTTTTGGTTTCTGGATTTGCTAGTTATATTTAAATACAACTCCACACCCTTTTTGACTTTTAGAGCCTACCATCATTTGTTTTGGCACATGCATACGATAAAAATGCATTACATGTGAGATCTTAATGTGCTGAGTAAGGGTCCACAAGATAGCCATAAAAGTGAAAGTGGAGTTTATTCTAAAGATGACTTTAAAGTGAAACACGCGATCTTCCTTGCTTTATAGAATATGCCTGTAAAAAATTTGCAGAATTTATTTCGAACGTTTTTCTAAACGGACATTATTGAAATCAGCTTGTGAAATTGAACCAACTTTATATGTATGGTTTTTTAATTTTCTATCTCAATATTTCATATTTCGAGAAGGCTAACTACGTGATCTGATTAATGCAACCGATAAATAATACTTTTTAAGGTTTTTGTAATACACTTACAGATATTGCGTGGAAAGAATGGCGGCAAATCACAACATAATTCCACTATTCCATGGCAGATGTAAAAAAAAAATAAATAAAATCACAGGGCGAATATTGATGAGCTTCTTATCCATATGTGCAGACCGCACAATATTTACTTTATGTTTATTAAAAAATCGACGCATGCTTTTTATAACCTCTATATCATTGAATGGATGTAAAGGGTAGTAGGTAGGTTGCTTATGCATATAATATGTAACATTCTTCGCCAGTTTTTAAATTCGCCAAAATGTAGTCATGTTGGCAGCCAAGAAATAGAAGATGAACTCGATTATAAACATTTTTCTCTTATTTGTTATGTTTGAAGTTGCATAACGTGCCATTAAATTTATTTTAAAAAATACAAATTTTTCTACCAAACCAGAGTATACCAAATATCTTGGATTGATTCCAATACTATTTTCTTCATTTCTTCTTCGTTTCTTTATAAAGCTTTATAATATTTGCAAATAACTTTTGATGATAATATTTATGAGTTAAAATATTTAAAGAAATTCGTAAAAATATTTCGTTATCCGAACAAAATCCAATATCGAAGACAATGAGAAAATTTCAACTCTACACTTCGCTGCTGCGATGCAATTTCACATATGATTATCATATAAAAAAAGAACGCTCCTCTTGAAAACTTGAGTCATACCGAAGTCGTTGAACATTGTTTTTGCATACAAATTGACAGCAAGATTGAAAACGTTCTGTATATAAAATTCATGAAAAACGATAAAATGGAATATGTACATATATATATATATATACATATATTATGTATATATATGTATCTCCTTAAATGCGCATACATACTAAAGAACAAAGCCGTATATGAAAGTAATACATGTTTAGACGAAAACGGAGTTCAAAGTCAAGACATTATCATATTATTTGTGTGTGCCTGGATTTACGCATATTCTTTTATGTACGTGGGTTGTAACTTTTAAGATGAAAACTGGTTTTTTAGACTGTAAAACGAAAAACCTACAGAGGTAGAAAGAACACAAAACCAAAACGAAAAACCAAAAACCAACAACAGCAGTCAGCTTAAAGCGATTGTCTAGATATCCTTGTTTTCCGTTCGAATGGATTTAATTCCCAAAAATTTCTCCGGAAACAACTGGGTTGAGTTATCAATGTAAATTAGAGCTAGCTTCAAAAATTAAAAAAATAGAAATATACAGAGCTATCAATTTCGAGGTACGGATTTAGTAACCATGTTTCAATTACATATGTAGAGCAGAACCTTTATCCAGGGCATCATATGTTTAGTATAATGCTTGCCATCTTAGAATACGTGTCATTAGCAAGAGGTTGACTTTATTCGAACAATCCTGAAGCTTTTGACGCTTTGAAAACGAACACCCACTATTATAGGCTGTGTGCAGACAAGTCTTCGAAAATTACCTCAAAAAGGATCCAGTTCTTTAAAAAAATACCCTGTTGATTGGTGTTGTTTTCCATAATTTGAAAATATATTTGATGAAAATATCAATCAGAAATGTGTTTTATTATGCTCGATGGCGGAACCATCAAAATTGATAACCCTGCGTTTTTATTCACCACCTCATTTTGCCTTTCAAAGAATTCACTTCATTGATAAACATAAACCTAATTTTTACGCAGCAAAAGTAGAATTAAAAACAATATTATAGAGAATCATAAACTACTACTATACGCACAACAGGGCATACATATATTCATTTTTCGTATATTTTTTTTATACCCACCACCGAAGAAAGAGGTATATTCATTTTGTCATTTCGCCGCAAGAATAGAGGTATCGGCAGAAACATTGGAAGTTCCTGCACGGAAGTTGGTATTCAAAATTCGCCAAATCGATGAAAGGATACGCCCACAGTACAACGGAAGCTGAGAACACTTCTGGTTTTAACTGAAAAAAAAGTTTGATTTTTTGCTCATTACTCATAAGCTGTTACAGACAGATCTATAAAGTTTTCCAAATTTATTGAGTTAACTATAATGGAAAAGACTGATCACACTCGACGTAAAGTATTAATATTAAATTTTTTTTTAAAACATTTGTACCATTAGAAAAGAAGCTTCAGAGACCCCATAAAATGTATATATTCTTGATCAGTACCAAATTTGAAATTGACGTAGATTTATCAGCCTGTCCATCAGTCTGCTTATGCGATATTACCAGCAACTCAAGCGTATTTCATTGGCGTATAAGTAAATGGTAAGCGCATTTGTGTACATGTTGTTACTTATAAGTGAATTAAAAATTGAAAACTTTTAAAGAGAGAATTAATCAATACCAGGTTAAATGTATCCGAAGTTTAAGGCGAAAGTTATTGAAAGTTTTAAATTTTTTGGAAAGAATTTGCGGGTAGTCTATCTTCAAGACTGTTCCTTAGTTATAAAATAAAGATAAACGCACCAAGTTTCAGGATCCCAGGAAAAAAGACAAATTTTTTTATTATGGGTCATTACAAGCGATAAGCGGAACTCGATAAATTTAGCTCTAATTTTAATAATTTTAAGAGAAAATTTTTTAATTTAAAAAATTGGTGTTTAGCCGAACTAAGAAACATTTTAAATTTTTTTATAAAATTTCTTCATATTAGAGTTCTTTAAACTTCTTGCTTGTAAAGAGATGACAAATTTAATATTATAAAAATGATATAAAACAAGACCTTCAACTTTAAGACTTGAAAGAGTTCATGCAAAGTACTTATGTGCAACTATAAAAGCATACTAAGGGAAACATTACATACTTTCATTAAAAAATGAAATGAAAAAAGCAGAAAATATTAAAAGAGAAAAACTTTACTATAAAGCATAAATAAATAACATTTGTCGAGCTCCAAATTCATTGACTGGGGACAACGTAACGCATTCATTTATGTGCGGTTGGTTCGATATGTTATGGCGTATACGATTTTCAGTAGTCACTTCTGGCAACGCAACAGCGACATTTTTTGTTGTTGCTTTGTTATCGCGTTAAGTCAAAATTCTGCCACTGTGTCTGGTTTGTTTGTTTTTCTTTTTCTTTTTTTGAGAATTTATGAGGCGGTTGTCAAAGGTAACCACGTTGACTGCGCCGCTGCCACTATCGGTGCTGCTGCCGCTATTGATGATGATAACAGTGATGGTAATATTGATTTTGATGGCCTGCAACCAAGCTACGGATTTACTGCACGTAAATTGTGTTGAAGTATCGAGTTCAATTCTGGTTATGTGTGTATATGCCAACCTTACAAACATATTTTACATATGTATCAGATATACAAGATGCATGTATATATATAAATAAATATTTGTATATACATACTACAAACGTACCCAAATTTGTGTGCATACACATACCCTTTACAACTCTTATTTCAGTTGATTGTTAAGTTTAAAACAAAACGAAACAAAGTAGCAACAACAAAGACGATCTAAACCTATACACACTTGTATGTATATATCTCTTTCAATTCATACCTCTAAGTGCCCCATTACATGTGTAGGCAAATGTATGGTATAAACAAAATATGCTCGCTGTGGATATGTAATAACTCATGTGTAGTCTCATCAGTTTGGCAAGCAACAGTAAACATAATGTAACGCAACACAAACATTACGAAATATAAAGTAGTGTTACAGGAACTTGGTGAGTCTGTCCCCCAGAATGAAATCATACTTATTTAAACGTTGCTTGCTATTTTGTGCAATTTGAGCATCGCAGTATCGCAAAACTCTATAACTAGCATGAATTTGCGTAAAATTGTTGTATTACCCACTTGGTCACTTTCATTTTCGAGAAGAGTAATGAGTATAGAGTGCAATAAGCTGTTGGAAAAAGGAAACAAAAAAGGGTGTGAAACTATTTTTCTCGACATGATAATATAAGCAAATCCATGTAACAAGGAAGATAAGTGCATGTGCAAATGTGTACAAATGTAATAGGGTGATATAATGCAGATATATGCGTATGCCTGATAAAAAGGAAAAACTTTATAGTAAATTACAACACAGACAACGAAAAGAAATTACCGTATATATTTTTCACGCATGTCTTCCTTCGAGATTTATGTGTTAGCTTTAGGGAAACTTTCCCATGTTCTTACATTTAGTAACTGTGAAAGAAAACAATCTTTACATAGATCGTTCGGATCCTACTAATGGCGCTTAAGGAAAATAGATTTAGTTGTCTCAAAATGTGTATTGGGTGATATGTTAAGTCTCCGCGGTTTTTTGATACATTTTTGAGTTTCTTTTTGTTGCCTGCTCTTTCGAAATGATTCCAAAATGGCATATGGTTGATGTTTAGCGCCTCCTATTTTCTCACAGCTTACATGCCGGTCTTGCTCCACTACTTGCAAAATTTCAACGGCGTTTTCATTGCCAAGAGGTCCAGACAATATATTGGAAAAAAAATTTTATCCAAATCTCAATCAAAAGTGTGCTCCATATACGTTTACATTCGGAATACAAAATGAATAGCTCTATATAACGAGCGAAAATGCAATAAGTTAGTCCCATCAGAGCGTGCCAAAAGCTCATCGATATAATAGAATAGAATAGAGCAAATAAAATAGACCTAGTAAGAAAATTACATTTGGCTGTGCCGAATTTTTATATTCTCCTCCATCATGTTCGTCTGAGGTCTGAAAAAAACTAAATTCCAATACTCTGGACCTTTTTTGGAAATTTTTATTACGTAGTCTATGCGTAATGGAGAAAATTCCAGGAAAACTGAGGTACTATTCAGCTTATATTATAATGTAGGCGTGTCATTTGAACAAAATGGTCCATCTTTACTAGCAACGCAAGTGCAATAACTTTCAGTGTTTTTGTAAAATTTGATTGATATCTCAATTTTTGGTAGCCAAAAGAATGTTAACCACAGACATTATACTGACGGACGGACGGACAGGCTTAAATCGAAATTAAATGTGATGCTAATCAAGAATTTATACACTTTATGGGGTCTCTGAACAACCTTTCTTTGTGTTCCAAACACAACGACACAATGAGTTTAATCCTATTCTTCGGTGGAGACAGCTACGAGATAACATTACGAAATTTTTCTCTTAAAAAAATTTTAAAAATTCTAATTTGCTTCAATATTCAATTTAAACCCACCAAACCCATCAAATATATAAATAATGAATAAATTTGAGCTACATGTTGGTGCGTCATAGAAATAATGGAAAAAAAATGTTTTTGATATTCTGCAATAGCGGAGTAATTCACTTTTTTTTCTTTTAAGCCTTAATCCGTTTGTTTGTTTGCAACAGCAATGAATATGCGCTCTCACACATGTGTATACAGTAACATATAACATACGTGTAGGTTCATGAAATCACTATGAATGTATCAAATAGCAGGCTAGCTAAATACGGTATTTTTCATATGATACCAAACAACACGCACACATATTTGACTTAGATGGAAAATACTTATCAAAGCCCATTACCAACATGAATAATTGCGAATGTCTAATAAACATCAAACGAAATGTTGAAAGCAGTTTCTTCTCTCTCCTTTTTTTTTTTTTTTTTTTTTTTTTGAGTTTTTAAATTCTGTTCGTGTTTTATACATGTATTGCTTGTGGTGATTGTTATTGTTTATATTTTAACTTAAAGGACATTTAGATGAATACACATCTCAAATGAGTAAATGTGCTTTTTTTTATTTTGGCTTTGAAAGCTTCACTTTCATTTCGTTTGATTGTTTGACTGCTATGTGATGTTTTCTAAAAGCTCCTTGTTCTATACATACATAGACGCATATTTAAAGTGAACACTTTTTGAATAGATTTAAAATTAAAACCATTTTCAATGAGCATTATTTTGTGCATATTTGTATCTACTGCATGAATGCATACGTTTATAGTAAAAAGGATTATGGACGTCTCGTCTTTAGATTTATGGCAATTTCATTAGTCAAATAGAATAGATTCTTTTAGTTAGTTCTTGTACATTTCGAAAAGATAAATTTGTAGATTTTAATGCGTACATTGTGTACGTATGTAAAAGGTTTCCATATTCAATGCACAGCTTACTTAATGTATAATATAACAGAGCAGTGGCGGCGATGGGGAAAACTTTTTGAATCTACATGTTCATCGTTTTTAAATATAAGTAAGAAAATTATCTTCGGCTATGCCGAATCTTTTGCACCCGCTACCTTTATCTTACAAAAATTCAAAAAAAACTAAATTGTAATAGGTGAGCGTGGCAGTAAAATAACTTCCAATGTTTTTGTCAAATTTGAAGACGATACCTTCATTTTTGCCGCTAGGAGAATTTTTACCACGGAGATTACACAGACGAATAGACGGACATGCTTAAATAGATTCTAAATTTAATGCTGATTAAAAATATATATGCTTTGAGGGCTGTCCGAAGTTTCCTGCTGGTAGTTACAAACCAAATGACAAAATAAAATATACCCTTCACCTTCAGTGGTGGGTATAAAAAATCGATATTTCTTTCATAGGTTTATTCAATATGCTTTGTAATTTTATTATGAAAAAATAAATGTGCTCAACAACTTTTGGAAATTATTCAAATTTTTTGTCAAAATAATCATCCATCATCTTAAAAAAGGCTCGTTTGCATATCAATGGTTCAATAAATAAGCAAATTTATCGTTTTTATTACTAAGGTGACACACAAAGTATTCACGAGACAGGGTCAGTACATTAAGCAATCGATTTCTTTAATGGTAAGTGCAGCGAGGAAATGATTTCAGATAATAACATTACTAGAAAATCTTGAAAGATCTGTAAGTTCACGTCTTTGAATTACTCCTTACGAGATTTGAAAACTGCAGCAATAAACTAGATTCTATTCACGAACTATTAGTGAAATTATACCAGATTTAGTGAATAATGTATCCCAAAAAAGGACGCATCGAAAAAGACGTTGCCATTTGGTTCATTTTGAAATTAACAGATTGTTCGAGAAGACATTTCACTTTTTGTGGTCGCAATGAAAGACAATTTTCTTATAGTGCATAAATATTTTTACAAGTCGTTAAATTTAATTTTTAGCGGCCTTACGAAATGTTATTGGTAGTCTTCATCGATTCAGGACTTTATGCTGTCGTTCTTAGCTTCAATTGGTCTCCGAGAGCGTGAAGCGTCTTATATATCAAAATAGCCGAATAGAATTTCATACTAGCGTTCTGTCAATACATCTTCTCTATAAACATGGGATAATTTTTTTCTTGCTTGAACAGCATTTTTGCCTTTTCGATATTAAAGAAGTAAAATACGCCGAAAATGCTGCTTTGGACCACCACATTTGGTAGGGCACCAATCAAAAGCCACCGCTTAGAATCAATCGAATTCACAAGCAAAAATTGCTATATCAGCTATCAAAATAATTACGCGGTTTAAGAGCAAAGTTGGGTGTGAAAAAAAATATACAAAAACCACTTCCTGTAAATAAGCGTTGTCAGGAAAATTGTCCGTTCCCAACAGAAATTTGCAGATTTGTCAAGAAGTATTAAGAACAGCAACTTTTTTCCTATAAAGACATTTTCTAAATGGAGAGTTATACGGGAATGCCGTAAAAATCGCAAAAATTTCTATACCATCCATCTGTAGGCCGAACTTCATTAATGTACCGAATTTCCTCAAAACATCTCAAAAATGCGGCCTACAGTTTGAATACAAAAGTAAAAACGCGTGGACATACAAATTTAAATTGATGTCGCAAATTATTTTGAAATGATCGGTACAATAAAGAGTGAAATTATCGTAAGTCCTTCTCGGAGTTATATATACCCGCACAAGCTTAATAGCTTAATATAAATAAAAAAGAGTTCTTATTACATCATCTGTCATCATTTTAACTAAAAACGTGCAAACATTTACTACTAATAATAATATCTTTGTCACGTCTTAAAAGTCGTTAAGAAATTTGTTCTTCCTAAGCGATGAATGTCCTACAAATTTTTTTTCATACAACAAAAAGACTCGGAGACGAATTTAAAAAACTCGCATATTCGGTGAGTATATAAAAGTCGCAGTTTTTTATAAATTTCGATGAGCAGACTCTTTGTACATCATACTGTTTCGGATTAGGAAATATCTATAGCAAATTTTAGCAATCTTTGTTACAGGTCGTAATTTACTGAGAAACACAAATTACAAATTTGTATTTTTTTAAACTGGCTTTAATTTTTTAGCTGATGACGCTTTTTCCCATGGGATTGTGATTCCTACAAAGATGTATTTGAAAACATTTCAACAGCAACATAATAGGCAATAGGAACAGGAATCTTATTTTCAAAGCTCGTCTAGTGATGACGAAGATAATGTAAAAATTCTCTCATACAATTACAGATACAATAACAAAATTATCTGTCATACTCCACGGTGGCGGTGGTTGTATAAAATCAGTTCAGTAAAAAAAATTCGCATAAATGCATTGAAAAATTATATATATGTTAATTCAAACGAAAACAAAACTACTTCCCCACCTTAATAAGCTCTTATCAACACATTTTATGCTGCGAAAGAATTTGTGCTGTATTTTTAATTTTGTTGTATGCTCATTTCTTTTCTTATAATTTCTTTAGTTTCCTGTTGCCGTTGTAGATGTGGTAATTTGATGTTTGTAAGAGGAAGAGACGCTTTGTTTTTTTTTTCTATGAAAGGAATTTGGAAAATACACCATAATATAAGAAAAAATTAAACGATTTTTCAGTAGAAACAAAACTACTTTTTTTTTTATTTGCACCATATTTATCACATTTAAGCACACATTACTTTTTCTTTTTCTTTGCATATTTTCAGCAAACCAAAAACTCCCGCTTTGTTTTCTCTTTAGTTTTTATCATTGCTTCTCATTTGCGTTGATATACATTTACTTTTAATGGTTCTTTTTTCTTTCAACTGCAAAACTGTCAAATAATCATTATTTTCTTTGGAACTTTTTTATTTTATGGTTTATGTACGTAATATATTTATATAGACACATATACGTCAAATGTAAAGTATATATATGCCAGTATAAATGTAAAATAAACAACTCTTTCTGGAGAACAAAAAACAATAAACGGTTAACATACAACCACTATCGCTTATAATCGGATGCACTATGAGGTGAATTAGCAAATATATCTCTCTATTTAAAAACCAAAAACATATGTGGAAACACAAGAGAAGCAGAGAAAATATCCTCTTAAGTTTATTGTGAATTATTTAAGTGGTGAGATGTAAATAACTTATTTTCGCGTACACACGGCACATAATTGGAAAATATGTGATCGAAAATAAACAAAAAGGTACTAATTTACGGAAAATTAATTAAATACGAAAAATAACAGAAATACTAAACAAAGATTTTAGATCTTAAAAAAGAATTTCCTTATCCCAAATCTTTATTCGCACAAATAATTAGCAAGTATAATTATATACGTTTAGATTTGTTAAAACGTTTACAGCAGAACCAAAACAAAAAAACAATAAAAGAGCAAGTCATAAATTATATTGAGCTTGAGACGAATTTTTCATACCGTACATTACAAGAGTTGTTTGCAAATATATATTACCTATTATTAGATATTACATATTAACTACAATTAAAGGAACGACGGACAATAAGTCAAAGTTATAAAAAATTTGAAATTCTGCCGTAAACGGTAACATTAGTTATAAGGCTTTATTTGAAGTGAAAAGCTAGACTTGAAAATGTCGGGAATCGAAGGAATTTTAAATAAATTTTCATTATAAAATTTTTACGGAGGGATTTTAAACACAACATCTGAAATGACGACAAATCCGACAATCCATTGCCCGATTTCTATATAAAATGCCATACTGGCAATCCTGTGTAATATAAATTCCACGAATGACGTAATAAAGCAAGGAAATTCAACAACTTTGAGTATCCTACAACTGTTTCTTTTATCCCCCATAAAAAGCAAAATACGATGTCAAAAAAAAAAAAAGAAAAAATTCATTGCACAAAAAATTTCAAAAATTGACTAACCTATATGACTTTAAGCAAATTCTCATTCCTTTCTTCAAAGTTCTCTGTTGCCCTGATTTAGAAAAATTTTTCAATGCCATCCCACACATGCTACACTTTGCGGATGCAAATTTCTTCGACAGCCAAGACTTTATATACTTATCGCCTTTTTGGCGAATTACAATGACTAGATGGGCAAGCCTGGATACTTTGATAAGATAAAGAAATATTGTATAGGTTACAAACAATTTTAATAATTCTACTACAATTCTCCACATAATTGATACGAAAACAAAATGGAAATACCTTCATTTACTATTTCTGAATATCCGTTTAAGTTAACCATTTCGATACGTGAAACGTATAATAAAATTAAAACATTTGCCTTTAAAATGTAATGAAAAACGTAGAACACGTCAATATTTGCATTAATTGAACAGTGGCAGCTAAAACTTAGAGAAAAAAACACAGCAAAAATATTTTTCATTTTTCCCGTTACTTAGATCCCCTTACATATTATGCATAATAAAGCCAACAATAACAAATTAAGCGTTGGTAAATTCAAACTTTTGACTATTCAGGCTTTTTTCCTATTTTTTCAGCCTTTCCTTTGTTATAAAATAGTTTTACGCACATTTCTCTTTATCTAGCTTTGAGTATATAAAATTTATGGATTTTTCTTAAGCAATATATTCTTCGTCATTTTATTTGTTTTCTTGTATCAAATACACATTTTTTTACATAATTTATGTACACTCAGTCACACACATATTTTTTATTTTATGCATAAACTTATCAAAATTACTAGTAATAATGATATCATTAATTTCTTTTACTCACACAAACAAATTTTATTAATGTTTATTCATTGTTTTATACCTATTAGATCGTCTTTATTTTATTGAGGTCTAATTATTAATTTCTTTTTTTATTATTATTACATATTAATTTGCAAACACAAGAGTTTTGTACGCTATTTTACCTTCTTTACACGCAAACTTTAAAAAGATGTCTGTAGATGATGTTGAAAAATTCTAGTATATGGTATCAATTCGCAATTTTTTTATATATTCACCATATCTAAGCAGTCACTATTGTGAATGGTTTTACTTGTTTTAAAGAGGAAGATATACGATTTGCTCAGATTTGCTTTCATAAATCATTTACGTTTACTCTGTCTTGAATTAAATAAAGTGAGGTTGATATGTAAACGAATTGATCAATTTTGGAGTTATGCGGCTTGTTTAATATTATAAAATTCCAATCTAAGAAGTTTTCGGAATTTTGAAATTTTTTTTTTACATGTTTTCGAATTAAGGAAATTTCGATGCATAGTATAAATAAAATAAGCATAAATAAATAAGAATAAGTTAAATTGACAGCAATAAGTTAACAACACCGAATATTTTTGGCATGCACTAAATATAATCCCAATTCGTGTCATCGATTATTTATATATATTTATACAGCGATTACTTCTATTGAGGGAAACCGTGTGTGAATGTGAAGTATGGGCCGTTTACTAAATTGACTTGCCAGAACAGAACTTGTGATTACATTGGCCGCTAATTATTCTTTAGTTCCAGTTAAAGTTGATTGTAATAAACAAACCGCTTTGCTGCTTTTCACTCATTCAAAGCATTGTCACGATATTCTGTTCAAATGCCTGCCAATGGCACAAGAATCCTCAAGTCATACGATCCTCGTCCTTAGCACATCAACTAAAAGATTTCGTAAAAGACAAGACATTTTTGTACTTGAAACTAACAGGAGGTGACAGGTAAACGGGCTTAAGCATGGATGTACACTTTTTTTATGATCCATCAGGCGAAGGCTTTATCTCCGAACCTTTGAACGAATGATCAGAACCATTCTGTAAAAGAACGCGAGCTACGTGGAAGTAATCGTTGTAATAGTAAGTAGCTGCCTATAGATCCTTAACCATATCTATATAGACTGTACATATATTTTTGTTCTAATAAGAAAGATAACTTTAAAAAGACTGCCTTTATATTCCTCCAGTATATGAGGACTCAAAGTCATTCTTCGTTTTGATCTCACGTGTATTTCATTTGGGAAGTGTGCAAGTTTAAGCCTATTACTTCGTCATAATCTTCCATCTTCATTATCTTTAATTCATATTATTATAATTCATAAATCACTTTCTGCTATTATAATCAATATCTTATTGTTACGAGTATTATTGTAATTCCTTTTTTCTAATTATTATTTTCATTTATATTAAATAATATATTATTACTACTGTCCTTGCTATTAAATCAATATTCCCTTTCGTCATTAATAATTAATAAATTATTTTTAATTAGATATAGGTTAATTATAAAACCATCAAACCGACTTTGCTTTTAATTACTTTGACAATAAATCACAGCCTTGACCCATAATTGGTCCTACTGCTAACCAGGTAGTATTCGTCATAGTCCATACATTTTCAAGCTCTTCGGGCTCTTCGAGGATTTTTCCAGTCGGCCGGAGCCATACGTGCCAATATAAATAAGAGCAAAGATACTGCCAGAAAATCCGTTGCCATATATATCCACACATCCACAGAGAATGGTGAAAGAAACGAAAAATAATTAGCTGGTGGAATTTCAGGCTTCGCGAAAAGAATACTAATGCCTAAAGTCGTAAAAGGTGGAGTAAAATCTACAGCAGTACGGCGCGAGATGTCGTGGTTAAATCGCATATACCTAGATCAGCATTCTGGCATACAAAGAAATAGCAATGAATTCGAACTGATTATAAACTTATAGGAGAGAAGTGCACTTACACTATCTAATATTTGACGCACCAGGCCATAAAATAATAATAATAAAGAATAAACTCGAGTTTTATTTACCTTTTTAAATATCGAAAAATTAAAAATTGAACGTTCGAATTTAAAATACACTGATCGAATATTGTTTTATTTAATTTTCTTAAACGTACATATTTGCCATTCTTGCAGAAATTCCTTACGGCTGTTTTTGGTCCTAATAAATAAAAATCAAGAATACTTTAACTTACTGTTCGAATCTGTTTTTTCCAAATCCTAAGCTATGGCAATTTTGAAGAATATGTTCAGAGTGGGTCTTAAAACAGACCTTGAAATCAAATCGTTCCGGGATGAAGTCGAGTATGAATCTTCTATAAAATTAAGCGATATATTCGTAAAAGTGACAAATGTTACAGTAAGTTCAAATTTAATATTTTAATTTTGTTTTTTTTTTGAGTTTTGAAGACTGGTCATTCATTCAAGGTAAATGAAAGTGATGAAGTCAAACCTTCCCGTTTATGCAAGCAGTGCACTACACGTTTATTGGATGCTTACAAATTTATATGTGCCGTTGAACAAGCTGAAGTTGAAATCAATTTTCTTTTACAACAGGAACATGAACATTCTGAGTACGCAAGTTTGGATTTACAAAAGAACAACATTAATAACATGTCATTAGAACGCCAGAACACGGCGATTGGATCACTATTGGATAAACCCTTAGCTGGCTGTAATAGGTGTGATCGTAGTTTCGCCAAGAAGCAAGCTCATACAATGAAAGACACAGCAAATATTTCACCTCCAGTCCCCGAATCTACGTAAAGTGAAGACAAACACATACTATGCTCCTATTGTCCACGAATTTTTATTCGGCGTAACAATTATGTTCGCCACTTAATCACTGCACATTCCGACGAGGCAGAGATAACACCAGATGATCGGGAAATGGCAAAAACAAAAGACGATTATAGAAATTATAATAAAGTCTTGTGTGAAAGGTCTGGCAAATTTATGTCCATTTCCACTATCAGCTCACATCTTCGCCGTCATACTGGAGAAAACCCTTATAAATGTGTCGTATGCTCAAAACGTTTTCCTAGAAGTCATGATTTGCTTGTACATGGACGCAAGCATACAGAAGAGGAACATTGTCTGCTCAGTGTGTGGTAAGTCATTTGCACGAAGCAATACATTGTTACGTCATACGCGTATTCATACTGGCGAAAAACCTCATAAATGCACTAAATGTACTCGTAGCTTTGTACAATCCGGTGACCTTAAAGTCCATATGCGACGCCGTACAAGTGCAATGTCTGCTCGGAAGCTTTTATATGTGGCGCTGCTTTACGGATACATCGTCGCAAAGAATTCCACAAGTTATCAGATGACAATGTTGATGTTGATGCTCCATTGTTGGGATTCAACTAAGAAGAACTTAAGAACGAAGAACTGGTTTTAAAATCTAAATTAAATGTAATTATCAAAATGCGCCTGCAATCGCCTAGAGCAATTTTGAAGAAAAAAAAAATAAATAAAATAGGCAATAAAAGGCAGCGAGAAAAGCGGTCACAGTAAAATAACGTTCCAGGATATAGTTTTAATATTGATTACATTATAAAAACCATAAGACACATAAGATATTAAATTAAAAACATAAGTAAATGCTAAAAATTGTTTTTTAACCATGATAACGAACTCTATTTAATATTAATTTTCAATTAATTTTCAATATTAATTTATTAATTATTAATTATTCAATATTAATAAAAAATCATTATGTTACTGTTTGAACAGTTAAACAAAAGTTTATGATATAAAATTGTAAAATCATGAATGAAAATGTTAATAAATTGAAAAGGCATTTACATTTAAAAGTTTATTGTATATTAGAAACGAAAATCATTGATAAAAGTTCAATTTAGTATAACGATACCAGTGCCTGCAGTTGTCTAGAGCAATTTTGAAGTCAAAAATACTTAAAAACTTAGAAAAATTTTTCAATGTCCACGATTGGAAAAATTTTTTTTAAATTTTTAAAAATTTAGAAAAATTTTTCAGTGTTCACGACGTAGAAAAAATTTTCAATGTACATGACTTAGAAAAAATTTTCAATGCTCATGACATAGAAAAAATTTTCAATGTCCATGACTTAGAAAAAATTTTCAATGTCCATGACTTAGAAAAAATAACTAAAATACAGTTTTTACATTTAAAATTTTAAAATCATTAATGAAAATTTAAATAAATTGAAAAGGCATTTACATTGTTTATTGTATTATTTATTGTATATTAGAAATGAAAAAAAAAATATGTTTTCCATATGAAATATGGTAAGGTAAGGCACAAGCCAACCATTTCAGGAAATCAAGATCAGATGACTTCCAAGATATCTGAAAACCGAGGAAAGAAGAAGAAAGGACTAAATCCGGTTTGGTCTCTCTCGTGGGGTAACCGTCGACAGATCAGCATGTAGTGTAAGAAACGGAAATACTTTATCGCAAATTATCTAGTGAATAACAATAATATTTTGGTAATAAACAAACGTGGATTTGAAACAAAATAGTAAACGGTTTTCTTTTAATACTTCTTTGTGCGAACGAGGTTCTTAGTCTTGGTCCCAAGAAAATAAAATTTCGTGTTTACGGGCGCATCCTAGGCCAAGGTTAAGTCATCACAAGTATTAAAAATGTTATTATTGCCAAGATAGAATATTCGATTATTTCGTAGGCACCCTTGCTTTAAATAGATGATTTGATTGCTTTAGCATGAGAATGTTTTTAAAAAGTTGTTTTTAGAGGAACACAGGTGCGTCAGCATTTTCTATCTGTTGTGAACTAGATACATATTGAACGAAAATGTTAATAAATTGAAAAAGCAAATACATGCAATTATTTATTGTATTTTTTTCTATTTGTTAAGAATAAAATACATGTTTAAAAATGATTTTTATTTAATTTCATCAGGATCGGCATTTGTCTATAACAATAATGAAAAAGGGCATATAATATACGTTATCAAATGGAGTTGTGTTAGATTAAAAATTGAAAATCATGAATGATGCCTACATCGTCTTAGAAAACGATAACGATACGCTGCGATATTTTTATTATTTTTATTTTATTATATTTATAATTTTTGTATAAAGTAGAAAATTGAAATTAGAAGACATAGCGCAGAAAAAAATATCTTGTAACGAAGCAGTTTGTCTGCTTCTTACTTTACGCATAATTTTGTATATATATATATATAC
>KK351155.1:8202-144528 GCA_000671755.1 Glossina brevipalpis
TCGGAAGTTTTAAACTATGCTAAGTCACCTTGCTCAACCATTTATGAGAAGATTATTCAAGCTTTAGAAAGCGGACTTAAGAGAGCCAATGATCAGGCCTTATGTAATGCTCAAAAAGTACAGTACTTTACAGTTTTGCCTCGTGACTTTTCTATAGCAACTGGTGAAATAGGTGAGTGATTATATTAAGGAGCTGTATTGAGCAGTAAATAAAACATATCTATATTTTAAGGACTAACCCTAAAGCTTAAACGCAACGTAATCTTGGAGAAATATAAAATTATAATTGATGAAATGTATTCAGAAAATGTTTCCAATAAATTTGTAGTAAATTATTTTTGTATTTGCACTACCATACCGAGGCTTATTTGTCTGTCAGACTCTCTAAAGTCTCGGTGTATAATTTTGCGCTTCAAATTCAAGTAAACTTGAGGAATTACACTGGCGTATTTTGGGCGTTAAGCACAAATCCTATCGATCTTTGTTTGTGTCGGATTACTTTTACAACCATATTCCAGATAACGATTTATGTTGAAAAATTCGTAATGTGAAAAAATTTCCAACCTTGCAAAATTTCTTTATAGAAACGGTAAGTAATCATAGGATATGATGAGTCAGTTTTTTGAATCGACTGCATAGAGCTGCTCTTATGAGAAGTAAGTCTAATTTTGATCACCACAGAGTTCACGCTTTCGGCTCCTGTCTTATATAAAGATTAGCATGAGGAATATGTCTTTATATCGAAGCAAGACATAATTAATTTTATCATAAAAATAAATGAAATATTATTATATGAATTAGGGTATATGATGGTCGGCCTTGTGCGACTATAATGAGTTTATTTCTTAGTTGTAAATAATATAATTATTACATCTATTAGAAAAAAATTGAAGATTGTATAAAAAGTCTGACAGAATTTAAACATCGCATTGTTTACTATTTTCAAATTACATAAATTACATACCCACTTGATTTTGGAATGGAGGAAGCGTTTTGATTGTAGGCTTATATCTCCAGTAGCTTGAAGTAATTATGGTCGTTTTGAGGAGAACTCCAGCATATTAAGCAGCTATAAAGCAAATTTTAATCCGAACAGCAGTATGATGATTATGTAACATTTGTATGTAGTTTTTATATGTGATCGGTTTTTGTAAAGATTAAAAGAATATATAAAGGAGAAGGAGAATCCACATAGGGAAAAGTGGAAATGAGGATATGGGATTCGTTAAAAGTATAAGCAATAATAAAAGAGTAAATTAAAAGGAGAAGTCGGCAGTTCCAATAAAGGAAGTTAGTTCTTTAAGATCTGCAAACTTGTTAGCACGGAAAATATCAAAGAGACTATGATAAGTAGCAAAAATGCCATAAGATTGCTTTAAGTTATCAAAATTTTTGCATCTAAAAATGCGATTCCCAGCCGATTCAACGGTCGAGGAGGTGACACATGTATCGCTGTCAACAGCTCGGATAAGCTTAAGATAAGGTTCATCGAATGTGTGATTGGCGATAAGTCTGTTGAGAACTTTAATTTCCCAAGTTGAGAAAAAGGAATCAGGAAATGGTTTGAAGAAAACAGACGGATGGAGTTTGTAGAGTAGTCGATCTGGTTTGCAATATTTTGATATTCAGCATTCCTCTCTCTTAGTAATGTCTTGCGTATGATGCGTAACGTCTCTTGAGGAGAATATTTGAGTGTTTGAACCTCACCATTGAATTGAACCGCTCTTGCATATACGTCAGCTTTCTCGTTAATTTGGAAACCAGAGTGGGTATCCATACAAAGTGACAAGCCTTGAAAGCTGTTTTATTAAGCATATCGAGTATATCATAGACATGATAACTAAAAGGATCTTCGTTGTCAGTGAAAAGAAAAGCAGATTTACTGTCCGAGAAAATCACGAATTTCTCGTCTCCATTAGCTGTTGCAAGGGAGACAACATTTTTTAATGCAAGAAGTTGCAATCCTGAAGTTGGTGTAAACTTGCCGGGTATAGATTGAAGAGAAATGGCGTCAGGCTTGTGGCAGACCACCATGAACCACTACAGAGTTCTGCCCCATAACGAGAAATCACTTCGGCAGAAAATTCAACATCCACAATCTCAGGTGGAGAGGGATGTTGAATTTCATAAGGATCGTTGCTAAAATTTTAGGATTGACACAATCGTATGTTTTGTTAATGTCAAGAGGCAGTAAGGTCACCTTTATACCAGAACTTCTTTCACTTTTGATGAAGACAGTAAGCTCATTGATGCACAGCAAAGCGGTAGGAGGACATTGTTGGCATTGATCGATGCAAGTATTCTTTCTTCGACCATCAAGTTATTGATTTTAAAAAGAACCGAGATAAGAGAAATCGGTCTGAAGTTTGTCAGATCATTATGATCTTTGCCGGGTTTGACAATGAGGTCAAATTTAATCTGTCTCCATTGTTCTGGTAACAAGATGATAGACCAGCATCTGTTGACGGCATCAAATGATGCCTTTTGGCTATTTGTCGACAGCGCCAAAATGATATCATACTCAATGCCATCATAGCCAGCAGCAGAAGGATTTTTTTTTAATTGAAGGACATAAAAAACGTTCTGATGAGAAAAGCGATCGCCTCCGTCCAGGTTTGTGAGCATGGATGGAAGGAATACCTGATTGTCAATAACAATTTAACTTTTAAGCAAGTCAAGAAATTTTTTATGTCATTATCATTCCAATTGAATGAACTAACAGCATTGCGTTTCGGTAGTCGATGACCGTTAATATAATAATATAAAAATGTTCTTATATTGCCGCGTTGCGACTCAGATCTTGAATAGTACGGGCCCGGTATTTACGTTTTGCTTTCCTCACTGCAAGCCTCCACTCTTTATGAATATCAGAGTATTCAGCGGAATTGACAGGTGACGCACATTTACTGAGTTTCTTTTTCGCAGCTTTAAGTCTACAAAACAGAGCCACCAGAGCGTGATTCCACAACGGAGAACGTATTCAAGTTGTTAAAATTTGTCCGTCCCGCAGACAATCCATTATGAAACACTTGTCGAGTTTCTCAAATATTGGACGTGTGGCAAGACTACTCAATAAGACAATTTTATTAACAAGCAATACTTCTGCTACCGACTGCCATTTTTCATAATACGCTTAAAAACTTAAGTGAATCTACAATTGTTTGACATTTTGATGCTATCTTCGGTACTACTGCCACTCTCTACGTGAGTCTGAGCAAATGTTGTTTGTTATGTTATCTTATCACAAATTAGTTGAAGAGTAAGCAACTTTGCCTATTTAAGATAAATTTGTTGTCTCAGTAATAGCTCTCTACTGTTCATTGTGATGCTGTTTCATTAATTTTGAGTCTTTTTAAGGTCTGCAAACAGTAATCTGATACCACTCGTCTAAGTGATATATTGTATTGTCTTTACATTTACTTAAATTGTACCCCATGCAATCTTACAACTCGGATCTTCCATACAATCTCGAAAAAGCTATCTTAGCAATTCTAACCTAATTAAAAGAAATCTGATTTCAAAATGAACTTTGGAAATTCTGGAGAATTATTTAAACCGTTTAGGGGACAAACATTAAACATGTTTATAGTTAAATGATTTTTAAATGAACTGAACGCGGATTAATTACTCGTACAACTCTGAAAGTTTAAAATCCAAAACATCTTACAAACATTAAAAACGGTAATCTTAGATTATCAGAATATTTAAGCAAAATGGTTTTAAAATTGTTAATAGCAGACATTTATATAAACTACTGCATAAAACATGTATAAAATTGTACACCAGTGCGCAAAAACGAATTCTGTGTACTCTTCTTATTATCAAAAGCACATGAAAGTTTGTTATGCTAGGTCAGATAAATCAGACTCATTTGTGCCCATAGTTCGCAAACGATTCATATGCGACCGATGGATGTTGGAAAAAAAGTATGAAAATATTTAGAAATTAATTTTTATTTGTTGCTACATAAGTTTTCCAAATGTGTCGTTTATGTGATATTTAACGTGTAATTGCGTTTCAAAGAGAATGGCAAATTAATATATCTCACAAATCGACAAGACCTTTAAAAACAAAATTGAAAGTTCAAACCAAAAGAATGCTCAGAAAATTTCTTATTAAATAAGGTGGTCAAATCATTACATTTCATTTTTCTCTGTTCTATATTAGCTACTGAAGTGGTTTGTTGATGAATTGCTCCGCCATGAATTCCTTGAAAGCAGCCGTCAGTTATACGAGTTCGCGCCTGCAGGATCCTGTGAAGTTACGCCTTGAAAAAGAAGATTTGATTTTGTATAAAATTCAGAGCATACCCGAGGTTTTTGACGAAGCTTGCAAACAGTATGGAGAAATGCCTGCTTTGGCTTTTAAAAGCAAACGATCTTCCAATGATTGGCGTTATATAACTTACAACGAATACAATCATCAAGTACACAAAATTGCTCTCCTGCTTCTGCAATTAGGTGTACGACCACGAACAACTGTAGCTATTTTAAGTAGCAATTGTCCTGAATGGCTTTATCTTGAAATGGCTGCATTTAAAATCGGAGCCGTGGTGATGGGCATCTACCCCAGCAGTTCTACGGAAGCCGTTTACTATGAGCTCAACATGTCCGAGGCTATCGTGTGCGCAGTGGATACTGCCGATCAAATGGCGAAAGTTCATGAGGCAGCGTTACGTTTGCCGAACCTGAAAGCCATTATGCAATTGGAGGATGCTTTTGAATATACACCACGTCAAGATTTGAGGTATTGTCGATGGTCTGATTTCATCGACACTCAACTTATTACGAATTTAGAGAACAAGTTTTCGGAATTTCAAAAGGATGTATATGCTAACGAGTGTGCTCTGCTCGTTTTTACAGTAAGTTGGTTATCATTTATTTTGTAAGCAATGGTAACTTTATTTATCTGCAGTCTGGTACCACCGGTATGCCCAAGTGCGTTATGCTTTCTCATGATAGTATTTTATCCACCGTTAAAAAATTAATTGCCTTTATCGCGGTTGCTAATGGCAATACAGTATCATACTTGCCTTTGCATCACATAGCGGGCCAAGTGTTCGAAGTATTTTATACTCTTATGACTGGATCTTGTGTGTACTTTGCTGATCGCGACGCCATAAAGGGAACGCTCACTGATGCATTCATAAGTATTAAGCCGACAATGATGTATGGTGTGCCGAGAGTATTTGAAAAAATACGAGATCGAATTCTCTATGAAAAGTAACTTTTGTGAAATATTTTAAGAAGAAAAAATCTAGTTAAATAAGTCTTTTTTTCAGGAAAAAGGGCAATCAAGATACGAATTCAATAAAGATGAATTTGGGTTTGGAAAATATGCAATTCTTTATTGTTGGCGCAGCACCATCGGATCTAGAATTGAAACGCTTTTATTTAGATATAAAAATTCCTTTATTGGACGCTTTTGCTATGTCCGAAACCGCTGCAGGTGGTACTTTTAATGCAGATTTCAATAATTTGAAAACCGTTGGTAAACCATTACCAGGTTTGGAAATTCAAATTAACGCACCAGATAAACGCGGTCAAGGAGAGGTGTACATGAAAACTTTTTATCAAAATAAAGTTTCTCAAAATATTTCTAACAGGTTTGTATTAGAGGACGAAGTGTTTTCATGGGCTATTTAAAGAATGAAAGCAAAACCCGCGAGACTATACAAGCAGATGGTTGGCTTCGCACCGGTGATTTGGGTTACTTAGACCCGAGCGGCTGTTTAGAGTTAAGAGGTCGCATTAAAGATTTAATAATAACTTCAGGAGGTGAAAATATACCTCCATTGCGTATTGAGCAAATAATAAAAAGGGAATTACCTTGCATCGGTAATGCGTTTGTTGCGGGTGATGGAAGGAAGTATTTGACCGTATTATTAACATTTAAAGTAAGTTTAAAAAAGGAAAATAAAAACCAAATCTATAATACCATTGTCTCTAATGTGTATATATATATATGTGTATGTCTATATTTCTGATGTCACCAAAAATTTTCGCGTTGTTCTTACAGACTTTTATAGATACAAGTAGACATATTCCCTTAGACGATTTAGAACCTGAAACAGTGAAGTGGTTCCAACGTCTTGGCGTTGATGTGCAATGTCTCTCGGAAGTTTTAAACTATGCTAAGTCACCTTGCTCAACCATTTATGAGAAGATTATTCAAGCTTTAGAAAGCGGACTTAAGAGAGCCAATGATCAGGCTTTATGTAATGCTCAAAAAGTACAGTACTTTACAGTTTTGCCTCGTGACTTTTCTATAGCAACTGGTGAAATAGGTGAGTGATTATCTTAAGGAGCTATATTGAGCAGTAAATAAAACATATCTATATTTTAAGGACCAACCCTAAAGCTTAGACGTAACATAGTCTTGGAGAAATATAAAATTATAATTGATGAAATGTATTCAGATAATGTTTTCAATAAATTTGTAATAAATTATTTTTGTATTTGCACTACAATACCGAGGCTTATATGTCTGTCGGACTCTCTAAAGTCTCGGTATTTAATGTTGCGCTTCATATTCAGGTAAATTTCAGGAAATTTAGTACACTGGCGTATTTTGGGCGTTAGCACAAATCCTATCGAACTTTGTTTGTGTCGGATTACTTTTACAACCGCATTCCAGATAACGATTTATGTTGAAAAATTCGTAATGTGAAAAAATTTCCAACCTTGCAAAATTTATTGACAAAAACGGTAAGTAATCATGGAATATGATGAGCCAGTTTTTTCAACCGCTGCTCGTATGAAAAGTAAGGATACACACGGCATTATTAAATTTATTAATTAATTAAATTTCGACTACAAAGGTTTATGTTTTGGACTGTAAGTGTTCTCATCAATATAAACTGTTACATGGTATAATTTTTATTAATTGATGATGGATAAAGAATAGTAAGACCTTTAACAAGAAAATTAATTTCACTTAATTTGGATCACCACAGAGTTCACGCTTTCGACTCCTGCCTTACATAAAGATTAGCATGAGGAGTATGTCTTTATATCGAAGCAAGACATAATTAATGGTGTTTTATCATGAAAATAAACGAAATATTATATTATCTATTAGAAAAAATATAAAATTTCCGACAGAATTTAAACATCGCATTGTTTATTATTTTCAAATTTCATAAAACACACATTCGCAGTACTACATAGAACACTATCTTTTTTTTAATCGGCATTATAATTACCAAGTAGAAGCGTTTAAAAATAATAAAAACTTTTAATTGCAAGGTGCAGTTGTTTCTGACAAACACATGGCCACGCGTATATTCATCTTAAGAATGTTTTCTTAATTTTTGTTTTCTTTTTTTTTCATTAAAACTGTCAAAGAATTGTTTAAATTCATCCGGTCGCCGTACAATCCTGTGGTGAGAATGTATGGCAGAAGACATCATTCACGATGTACTAGACCGTAGGTTTGTGCTTTAGTAAAAATTGACGCCAGCTAAAATTCTTCTCATCGAGTTCATTGTCTATCTTTTTGTTTATTCTAAAGTTTCGCACTGATTATCGCGTTTCTTAAGATGTATTTGATAATTTAGCGGTATTGAAAACTAATTTGGACTGAATTACCATACGTCACAATAGCTACGAAAAAGCTTCGAAATTTTGCTTTTACATATTCCTATCCACCCTTTCCCAAAACATTTTCTAGTTCAATAATTCTCTTGAGAAAGTTATGCGATATATTTAATAACGAAGAATTATAATAAAAATTAATATATTATATTATATTCATATTATATATATATTATTATATATTATATACCATATTATATTCAAATAAGACGCCATGTGAAACATCTTTCCTCTTAATCTTTATTATAACAAAAGATGGATTTTGTCAATTAATACGCTTCAGAGCTGTCGCGACCATCTTCGCCCTTGTGACAAACCATAATTTATTCTTTGGTGCAAAGTGTTTAATTACCTTGGGGCTATTCAATATACTACAAAAGACTTCTCTAGGCGGATCTGGGGTTCCTGTAACTAAAAATTAGTTTTACAAGATACCTTGCGTAGTCGAAATACACTAAAACCTAAAACCTTTCTAACCTTTCTAAACTTAGTACACATATCATATATGTTTTTATAAAGGACTCTTTGCATAACACTTTATATTTACCATTTATTCCAGTAAATAAGCTCTATTTTTCCAACTCAAGTGCAAAACATAGTTTCTGTTAAAGAAATATTTAAATTAAACTAAAAAATTGTTTTTTTAAGCAAACAAAAGAGAGAGGGATGCTGGGTCAAAAAAGAATGAAGTGAAATTAAAAAAGAAATCCTTAATTGTTGCAAAAAAGCTAAAACATGTAGTCACGTAGATGTGAAGAAAAGTTCTTTCGCTTGTTTACCAACAAAAAGCGAAATGATGGAATGCGTTGTTTTCGTTTCATGTCAGGTTTTCAATCATGAACACATAAGGGTCTTTCATTCATTGGTGACTTAAATAATGAAAAATTAAATTAAAAAACATAATATTTTCTAATTTTCACACAGATTGAGTTCTAAAAACAAGCTGGCAAATTATTATTTAGGGGGAAACAACTGTAAAAAAGGCGTACGTGTAGTTAAATAAATTTGATTTCGGCCTGTTTCCAATTGCTTTATTTATATATAAATTAGCGTTAAATGATAATTGCGAAATTGAGTTATCTGATGATTTCTTTTACTCTTACGATTGGTACAGTATAGCACGCAGTATAGTATACGGTATAGTATACAGTATAATATACATTATAGTATATACAGTATATTTTATAGGATTGTATACAGTATAGTTTATAGTATAGTACACAGTGCAGTATATACACTGTAGTCTACAGTATAGTATAATATACTGTATAGCATACAGTAAAGTATACAGCATAGTTTCAAGTATAGTATACAGTAGATAGTATACTCTACATTAGAGTATATGGAATAGTATATAGTATAGTCTACAGTACAGTATATAGATAGTGTACAGTATATCCCTGTATCCCTGACATGTTTACTTTAGCAGTCCGTTTAACATAATTAAAGCTAAGTGAGCATAACCAAGATAAGATAGAAATTTCGATTCTCTCTCTAATTCTCACGAGTACATCGACATATATGCGGTATTGAAAGTTTCCTCCAGAAATTACTATCTGCGTAAAATTAATGCTTACTAGGCAGTGAGAAAAGAAAAACTTTTCTTCAAAACTGAACCGGATAATTAGCTCCCAAACCCCATATGAAAATACCTCACGAGCTTATATATGCATAGCACTGTTTCCTATTACATTCAGATGAATGAAATAAAATAAAATATTTTAAAGCAATTAACACTTGTGATGGAAATTATACGTGTGTGAAAAAAAAAAATTAATTTAAAAAAACTTTTTAAGTAAATGTTTAGCGGAATACCGAGAAAGGTTTTAAATAACTATTTATGAAATGTTTTCATAAATCTATAAGTTTAATTTCAATTTTTTATTATGCGTTAAATAGTTTCATATAAATTATTGTTTGCCTTTTCATCAGCAAACTGTTCGTTATATTTTCTATACAAACTAACATTTCCTGACTCTAATAAATAAAAAATTAGTTTTTATATAACGAACAAAAAATTTCTTCAATTTTTTTTCTTTTTTATACTGCAAAGAAAGAACAAATCCTGCCAACATGAGCTTAACATTAGCTAAAGCAAAAAATGTTATTTTGAGGAGAGTAAAATCCTTACCAAGTTGTATAAACACTGAGTGGTTAGATATGACGAATGAAAGTAAAACGAGCAAAAAATGAAATAAAATGAAAAACTACATGAATGTAATTTTGATTGTTGCAGCAATTGTTGCAACAAATTTCACACAATGGGCAAAATGCCAAACCGGGCCTACGCTACATTCAAAAATGGCAAAAAAAAAGAAAGGAAAAGTAAAACACTTTTTCTAATGCATGTAGCAAAGGATTGCATCTTTAACAATACTACAGCAAAAATCCCAGTTGCACAATAATAAGAGAAAACGTTGCTTACACGTACACAAACAAATTAAATATTATTTTATAACTAACTCAAGATTTCTTTTCAACGTTTATAGAAGAAATCTCTTGGGGATTAAGGAAAAAACGCAAGGAAATTAATTTTGATGACTAGGTTCTATACAATCATTATTTACACTGGCAATCAGGAACATAGAGAGAAAAATATTAAAAATTTGAAACTTTTTGTTTTTTTTATAAAATTTAATAACTGTTTAAGGTAACTCTTGAGGGGTATTCACATAATCACCAACGAAACTTAACGCTTTTTGTCTCTTATTCTTATTTTCCTTATAATTTAGGTCATTATGTGATATCCCACCATTCCATTCGAGACATCCGATGCAAGTCTATATAAAATTTAAATTTACACACTGATGAAAACCGCAACGCAACACAAGTGTCGATCCGCCACAAAGTCTACACCGAGAAAATTTCTTCTTTTTCTTTTTTACGATTATTCATTCTTCTTATTATTACTTACGCTCCCTTTATGGCAACTATCTCGTTTTTTTATGCCACTTATGGTGTTAAGTAAGGACATTTTTTTATATTTTATTTGACATTTCAATTCATCAAAGCTTATCATTCAATCGTGGAACAGTAAACAATGAAAATTTTTTTACAAAATTCCCCTTTCAATCAGAGTAACCAGTGTGTGCTAACATCAATTTGCGGTTGTTACAATTTTCGCCATAAGTAAACAATTATACGTTTTGTGAAATTGTGCCAATAATACATCGAGAAAAACAATGAGTAAAGCGATTATGGTATTTCTATGCCATGCTTTTTGCGTAAATCTTCAATGTGCGAGTTAAGTTAGACCGACATGGGATCTAGTCGGCGAAATTATCTAGTTATATTAGGTAAATTTTAGTGAAGTGCACTTAATAAATGCTTCATTTTTGGTTTAAAATTCAAATAAATATTATAAAGATCTTCCATATTAATCTAAATTCACCTATATCCGACACCAGCTTCCTATTCCTTTCTTCTCTTTTTTTGGATTTTTTTTTTTTCTTTTTCATTTTCATATCCTTTCCCTTCCCTTGTTTTCTTTTTCTTTGCTTTCTTGCCTATCTTTTCTTCTCAGAACGAAGAAATTATAGTGGATTAAGTGCTTGCTACGTTCCTTTCTTCCTGCCTAACCATGAGCGGCTGGTCAAATTTAAGAAAAGGTAACTTCGACTGATAGTTTGTCATGAAAACGTAAGGTAATCAATTTCGTGACTCCTATGCGAAACCCTTGCTTCGCCAACGAATTTATAACAAAATGATCACCAGGAACATCATATGTGTAGTATAATATTTGCCATTTTACAATATGTATTGGTTTGTAATCGTTGAACATGTTGGCATGGTAAACACTTATTACAAAAGTGATGATTCTGAATCAGATACGTTTCGATCATAACTATCAGATTGTAATCGCCATCGTTGTCCATTTGAGCATGTAGACGAAACTATGAAAAAGATTTGAAGAAATTGGATCCGTAATAATCATATAAGAGCACATTTGACTGATGTTGTATTTCAAAAGTAGTGGCAAAGTCCAAACAATATACTGAAAAAAGAATTTAATCCAAATCTCGATCACGAGTATGATTTATTTATGATTGCTACAAAACTACAAAATGCATCACTCTTTTCTTATCTAGCAAGCTTGTTGAAGTTTGAAGTGATTTAACAAATGCTAAAGTTTTATAAGCAAGAAAAATTTTGTGAGTTTGCACTCTGAATGATCTGATTCATCTTTCGAAATTTTCCGCATATATTTCTTTTGCTTCCTTGAGACTTTCAAACTTAAATACGTCTGTAATGAGAAAAATTTGCATGGCTTGAAAGTAAATAAGATTTTTAAATTTTTAATTTTTTCTTACCCGAAAATTGATTTTAAAGTTTTCAAACTTTTGTTTTTTTAAAGCGTGATGCCATTACCGCTTAGTTATTATTTAATTAATTAAAGGTATTATTTATGAAAAAATTATTACAAAAAAAATGATGTCATGCTATGCAATTAGCGAGGCTGTGCCCGATTGTTTACGATCGCCATTGCATGAGAATCTATTACAGTTCTGCAGCTTCCTTAGCTTGTAACAATTTTCGGAATCATTCATTCGTTATATTATTATGAAAAGTGACTTTTTGATTAAAATCTTCTTCTAATCCAAACAGTTTTTGTCTAAATTCGGTAATTTGTGAGACAAGCAGATATCATTTTAATTCCTCTTAGTATTCATTTATTCTTTAAAAAAAAAAAAATTATAAATAAAGTCAACCAAGATCTCCTTTTCTAAATGCAGTTACAAATTTTCTAAATTTTTCCTTCTGTGCGTTATTTTTTCAAAGTTTCCATTTTCATTATAAGTGTCTTAATTTATTTCAGTGTACATTTCCCTTACTCATATCATTTAACTCTATTAGAACTGCATCATGAACGGAAAAAGTAAGTGAGTGAATGTAAATATATTGTCACATGTGCTCCTGCCGGGAGGTTTTAAACCAACGCGAAATGTCATTTATTATCGCTCTGTTGGAAATTTGCTTTCATTTCGTGTTTTTTTCTAAATTTTTTCTCTTTCTCCCTTTTCGTTTCCTCCAAAGACTTGTGACCAACATAGCTGAGGATGGTTAGAAAAACAAGAAATGAGTTGCTACTTTGCATCTGTGTTGGTCACTTTGGTGATAAATCTGTTCAAAAACGGTATAAAAAAGAAACAAATAAACCACCAGAAGAGTGGTTAATTTCCTTGCAGTTCGTGATATTTGAACAAATAAAAAACAAAAAAAACGAAAAAAAAGAAGCAAAAAATTAAAAAGGGTGATTATATTAGATATAAATAAGAACTGTTGCATACAGGGAATATTATAAAAATCAAGTTAAACTCTGTTTTATTAAATTCTTTAAATCTTCTCCTTCGAATTGAGATTTTATAACAGATTTTTCAATTAAAAGTTACTTTAAACTTATTTTAAATTATTTACTTTAAATGCATATCTTTGAATTTATATTTAAATTTTTTAAATTAAATGTACTAAAGAGAAGATATTTTGATTTGAAAAAAGAAAGAAGCATTTGAGTCTTCATATGAAACAGGAAAGATGTTTGGACCTTTTCCAGTTTTTAGGCATAAATTAATTTAATTCGCTATAGCAAGCTGGAGACTTGAATAGCAGACAATTACTTTCTTAACTTTCGTCAAGTTAAGTTCAAAACCAATTAAATACATCTATAGGTCATACGAAAATTAATGTCCATCTGCTGGAGATCCCTACCGTCACTATTATTTACATAGGAGGTTTCTCGGTTACACAATAATTTGGTTAGATATAGAATATTTGGCATTGGCATTAAAATGGAGTGATATCGATTACGAAAGACGTTAGTTTATGTTCCCTTAAATTAATATAAAATTCCTGGACATGATCGCACACGTATGGGTAGAAGGGGGATAAACAAATGTAATACATTTCAAGACAGGGACCAAAGTGCCATTAACTTAAGACTTATGAATCTCATAAGTAATAACATAAATGAGTAACTAGGTATTATTCTAGATATTATTTAAACGGGTCTTTCCGTACTCCATTAGGTGGATTTTTAATTTGATATGCAAGTATTTATTTAAAAAAAAAAACAAAATCTACTTCCAAACCAAGATCTAGGGATTCATTTCGTTGCTTTCTGAAAAACGAAATGCTGAAATTAAATTTGTTCTTCTTCTTTGCACGTCATAACTATAATTTCCACACACAGAATAATGTGGCAATTCTGTACCCTCAATTCCTGCCGATCAAAAGTTTATATGTTATAAGCAATTTATGATTCAAACTTCCATAATTTGCTTTCTTTACGAATATATATATATATATGTATAGAAACAAAATAGAATTCTTCTAAAAGGATTCACTCATAATCTACAAAGAAGGGTGGAAATGGAATGTAAGTCTCTAATATTGTTTGCGTAATAATTTCGTTGCAAAATTTGATTTTGCAATTTTAAAATAAAATATTTACGCTTTCATAGGAAGTTATGTTGACAACAATGTTGGTAAAAAGAAAGGCATAAGAAAAAATAAAAAATTTCCATCTGAGTCGAACATAATTTCCTTCGTGTCTGCAAGTCTTAACTGGTAAGTGAAAGTGTGTACAAACGTGCAAAAAATCCGCATTCCCTTTTTAACTGATTTTATTTTAAATTATCCTCCAGGGATTTTACGCAGAATAATAAATAATGGAATAACTTTGAATGGAAAAATTGCATTCAATACGTGATGTAACGTTTTTATACCATTTCGAAGTCAATACTTCAATACAATATTTATCTTAACTTTAATACAGATATAAATTTCAATACATGTTTAAACTATTTTTCGGATGTAAGAAAAAATTCTCTCTTTAGTTTTTTTTCTTTTCTTTTTCTTCTCTTTTTTTTTTTTGATTAGAAGAGCCTTTTGTTATGGGTTTAGATGCCGTCTTAAATTATTAAAAACTTAAAAATCTTTATGTACGAACACAAAAAGATCTCAGTTGTAAGGAATTAAAGTCATTTGATTTGAAGCTTACCTTCAATTCTTATGATAATTTTTCTAAATACTTCATAAAAGTATCAAATTTGCTTCGCTACGTTCTTTGAATTTGCGAAATACGTTTGCATGTGTGAGGTGGTCTAAAATCATGTATCGAACACAAAAAGCTCCTATATTTCCGTCAAATAGATAGAAAATTTCTACTATTTATCTAATAAGTTTTCCTTATATTTCGCACTAATACTTAAATGAGCTCTGGGTTTTTCTTTTTATTGTAAGGATGCCTTTATGTAAACTATTGTTTTAATTTTTAAGAAGCCTTTGAACATTTTCGGAAAGTTTTTTAGTATACACCTTCGACGTTTATTTAAATAAATAATAAATAGACTAAAAAAAACATGTGTATTCGGAAGACAGTTTTTCGGTAAAAACGAATAGTTTGATGTCTATTGTGCACATTATTATATGAGCAAAAAAAACAATCGTATTCTTATCTGAAGTAGATATCATAAATCTAATGCAGACTTAATATAAATGTAATGGAATATTTGATACACACACACACAATTAACGAAACTAGAAAATTAAACAAGCAAGGGAATTGATTACATAAGACAACCTTTCGATTTGTTCGATTGTGATGTAAAATGTGATATCCATTTGTTCGGGAATATAATATAAATGTATGAAATTTACTGACTTGGTGCATTTTGGTTATTAAATAGTTATAAAAGGAATAACAAAACCAAGAGAAGCTGTACTTATTTTGTTGCTAAGAAGAGATAAATGCGGTAATAAAACCAGGTACAAATTTTCAAGATTGACGTCATCAATACCCGTAGTGTCTTACCAAAATTTCCCGACTCTCTTATGCCACAAGAATTTTTCGGATCAAACGTTAGGTTTTTTAGCGTTAGATTGTTTCACAAGTTAGTTATTTTTTAAAAATATTCAATTTGTCTATAATAGTAGTTCTTTCTAATTAAACAATTTTTGGTTTTAATCTTAACAGATTTTGTCCGACAAAAGTAAAATATATGCTTTTAGTTTATATATAAAAAATCCAAGAAATGTGATAAAAAATGGCAAAATGTTTTGAAATTTCAAATACCTGTTTCGAAACTATTTTAGTGTTTTAGTGCAGCTATAAGCGAGCTTAACATACTTTTGAAGTAAGTTTCAAGTTTTCACTTTCTAAATCAATTTCTTCAAAGAGATTGAAAATGTATTTTTAGGATATTTTTTATCGCCATGTGTTAAAATTAAATTTTGGAACTAGTTTATAGTTATACTTCGGCGAAGCGTATAATTAACGTGACCAAGATGAAAATGATACTGTAATAAGTGCGCCAATTCGCTCGTGCGTAAGTCCGTAAGTATTTTATACCAAAAAAAACGTAAATATTCCTAAAATAACAGCTGTAGGATCTCAACTTCACTTATTGGTAACATGGAATGCAGCAAACAGTTTGTAAAAGCCGCAATATGGTTTAACGACACTTAGCTTATTGTTGTTTTCATTTTCATTTCTTTTGCTTAATGTAACACATGGTCACCAAATTTCGAAAAATTGTTTGATATCGATTTTCTCTTTGTTCCCTTCTAAAAATAGTAAAAAAGATTATGACGAATTTAAATATGCTTACGGAATATTTATTACAATATTTCGTAATCATAACACTATCATTATCTTTTGATGATATAATTTTACGAAAAATTCGAAAAATCATATACAGAGTAATAGCAGCAGAGAAGACATGTTTAGTGTGTTATTATCTTCACATGCTTAGTCACTTATTTGTATGGCTACATATTCTGCACAAAAATTTATTTGTTTAATAAAACTCATATTTTCAATTCAATCTTTTCCACTATCGTAAGTATTGTGATTGCTGTTATTATTATTATTCCACTATCTATTAACTTTATTTGAGATTTTTGGCTATTTGCCAGTCAGCCTTTATGTAAGTTTACGTAAGAAGATGGTATACCTTTTTGTTCATATTATGGCTATTGTTGCTATTTTTTCTTTTTTTCCTTTTTGATTGTAGTTCATGCCTATAAGCTGTTTCTATTTTGATGTATATTTAATTTCAATTATATTTGTTGTATTGGTATGGTTGGTATGGTGTCTGCGTTGTCTATTATATTCTTCACATTTCATTTTCTAAATGCATTTTTATTCTCTTTATGCACTGAATAAATTGAAACGAATTTCAGTGAAGATAATGATTTGATAATTGTTCTGTTACAGATTGAATAAGTAACCTGGAGAATATTAGAAGTCAAACGAATTTCTTCACTAAAAAATTTGATTAATGAGATTTTAGAATAATATAGTTTATAACATATTGACACTATTTTTGTGTTAAACATATGGATGACAGGAGTAATAATAGCCCGTTGTTACCTTGTTGCCTTGCCTAACGGAGAAAGTTTGGGGACATCTTGCATCGTATGTAAAATTTATGATCGGTCCAATAAAGACAAACACAAGCATATTCATTTTACTGTTCATTATCCCATCTGCTGCTTTTGTTATCATTAATTCGAATATGTCAACTGGAAAATGATGAAAAGATCTATAAAAGCAATTACGAGTAATATTGATTTCAACTTCAAATCAATTTCATTCAACTTCAATTCAAATTTAATTAAAATTCAATTTAAATGCAATTCAAATTCAAGTCAAGTTCAATTCAATTCAAATTCAAACCAAATTCATTTCAAATTCAATTCAATTTCAATTGAAATTCAATTCAAATTCAATACAAATGGAATTCAAATGCAATCCAAATTCAATTCGAAGTCAAATTCAAATTCAATTCAAATTCAAATCGAATTCAATTAAAATTCGATTGCAACTCTGTTCAAATTTAATTCAAAATAAATTAAAATTCAAGGAAGTTTAAGTTCGCAAATTCAAATTATTTCACTTGAATGGTATGCTCACTTTATAACACGTAAATATGTAGAAAAGGCAGTGCCTTAAAGTGAGGCTGACAGGGAAGTAATGAAATTAAATATCTTAGGCATGTTGATCATGTAACTGCTTATTATTTAATTATTGTGGTTCTTAATAGTAATTCAGAATAAAATTTAATTAATTTAATTTCAGAATAATTTCGTAAATATGTAGGTTGAGATTGCGAAAAGATAGATTAGAGTAGATTTTTTTACTTGAAAATTTTTTTTTGTCTGATTGACATTTGACGTAGACGGTTGCCTTGCTTGACACATGTCACACACATGCTCGTACTTACGCAATTGCGTATATTTACGTGAGGATACGCAAGCTTGTTATACATATATTGTATTCTTCACATAATATACACATATTATGCATATTATACCGCGGGAACAAAAAAGTAGGGAAGCATTTTAATATTTCCTTGATATTACATAAGATGCTTCGTGCTGAATTTGGTCTTCTACATAGCATTACTTATATGCAATAAGCGATAGAATGTCAGATCTTCCATCAGTTCTGGATTTCTCCGATTTCGATTAAATTCCACGCAAAGAACATTGTTTTACTGTTCCCTCTTCGTTTAGATAGCAGTATCAAATAGACTAAAATGTTTGATAAACTATAATAATAATAATAATTTGTCTAGACTACTTTCGTTATCGTCGGAACTTATGTATTATAAATAAGTTGCAAATTATAAAAAAATTAGGAAATATTTACATTATTTCCGTTTCTTTGTAAGGTTTTCAGATTTTTGTGTGTGAGAGAATTTAGGCTCCATTCAAACTCAGTAAACCAAGGAAAATTACCCCTTTGCTTGCAAAGAGATCAAAATACTGGAAACATTTCATAATTTTGCTTTATATAATCAGTACATACTTTCAGACAGAAGTAATATGACAGGAGTGAATAAGAAAATTTAAAAACGGAAGCGAATTTACATATATTACGGACTTTTTGATGTTCCTGTTAGTATAAGAGAAGCAGACGCGCTATAGCGGTGCCCAACGGTGTGGAAAATTGCATAAAATATATCAAATATATTTGTATGAAAATATATCATATTAAAAAAAGTTAAATGCTTCCTGCAATGCAAGTTTTTTGTAGGTCGTGAAAATGTCTTTATAGACCTATAGAAACTTTTCACTAAAATTTATTGAAGCATCTGAGGAACATAAAGTTTTGAAATCTACAAAGTGAGTTGATATAAACGAATGAAACAAAAACGAAAACAAATTATATTTGCTACGTCTTTTTTGAGTTTTTTTGAGCACGTATGCAAACCATAGCCTTAACCATACACTTAAAAACAAAAATGTGTTTTGTAAGCATTTCATAGAGCGTAAAGTCATATGAAGAAGCCTTTAACATAAAAATCATGAAAATGGGAAGACAAGCAATTAAACCGAACTTTGAGGTTATAATAGCGGTAATAAAAGTTCAAACCCTGTAGATATATACCTGTAGCAATATCACTGGAGTATAATTTTATGTGACCATCTTCTGTTCTTGTGACGGAATTATTCCAATCTCAATTAGGCTGAATCTGCTTTACAAAGAGGATTCTTTCATGTTGATTGTCTTTCTTCTAGCGTTGAACAAACTTTTGCAATTATTTTGAAAAAGTTGATTTCAAATCGATCTTGTATTCTGCTCATTTGTATCAAAAATGCTCTGCTTCTCTTCTCTGTCTCTCTCTACCCATCGTCTTTTAATATAATCAAAAGTTCAAATGTGCACACGTATGTCGAGTGCATTCTTATGTGTATATAAAAAGTCAATTGCTTACAAATTAAACTTTCGCTGTACTATACACCAATAAAATGGCGTACAATGGGCATAAAAAAGGCCGCAGTAGTTTTTGCAGTTTACTACCATTTACAAGCAAACAAATAAAACCAACAAAGTTGCAAGTTTACAGCTGTCAATAGTAGAACAAACTGTGGCAGTCTTGCTTTCATTCTTTTTATGTTTGTAAAGCATTCAAATAAAAGTGAGATTTTTATTTTATCGTTAAATTCTTCCGTTCAATGTTGGTTTTTCACATTTTATATTTGTTTGATTTTTTGACAATTGCTCTAAAAGAGAAACGGAGTGTCAGTTTGTGACCTATATCATCAGAGCTGCATGTTTCTTTTTTCTGCAATTCTTTCACTAATAGTTAAATAAAAACACGATAGTGTTGTGGCCTTGTATTTATTTTCTTTTATTTAAATTTTAAGTTTTTTACGGAGGAAATGGTAATTTGTTTGAGTGTGCGGTCAGTTTTTCGGTTTACTTACAAAATCAAACTTCCGACCTTAATGTTTAAGAGATTAAGGTTGAATGTAATTCTGCTTGAATCAATATTTGCATACAAAATCAAAAGTTATGGCGGCTGGAGAAAATTAAAACCTTGAATAGCGAAAAAGTTTGACTACAATTTATTATTCTTTTATTTCTTTTCAATGGCTTCAATTTTCAAAAAGAGTTTATAATATTACATTATTTATTAAAATGCATATTAACTTCGTCTTTGATATTTGCGAAAGTCAAAATTAATTTTCAAAGATTCCATATCGTATATGGTGCCAGCGTTATAATTTGTTATCGATTTAATTGCTAGTTTTCTTCTTTTTTATTCAGTTAATCGTGTTAATATGAGTAGTTAGATAACATTACAATTAAGAGATAGGCGAGATAGAAGAAGCAAAGAGGCAAAAAGATATTTAGGTAGATACGTAAAATACTAACAATACTAAATATCTTATATACAGAGAGAGAGAGAGAGAGAGAGAGAGAGAGAGAGAGAGAGAGAGAGAGAAAGAGGGAGCGCTCTATTTATATATATATATATGCACATATATATTTATATATATATATATATATATATATATATTCCTATGGGAATTCTCTACGTAAATTCGTACATTCGACCCCTTTCAAGCAGTCTACACATTTGTGCAGGGTTGCATGTATTTTCATTTTTTCTACTATCGATTCCATACCTATTCATAACATTATATGCTAGTCTACTTGTCGTTTATCCATCTGTCTATCTCTGTTTCATCATCATCCGTGTATCCCCTTTATCTTCAAGCGTAGCTGCTCTGTTCTATATTGAAGCGTCGATCAGGTATATCCGGCCCTCCAGCCGTCTATCCATTCTTAATAAATTCGTTTATCTCAGTATATCGTTCGCCTATTACTTGTATATCCATCCATTTACCTGCCGCTCCATGCTCCATTAATATGTCCCTTCGTCTATTCATTCATATAACCTTCTTTCCATGGGTCTCTCTGTTGCTTCAAATTCATCTATATACACGTCAGTTGATGTTTTCTTATTGTCTGAATATCCGCCTCTCTGCTCTCTCTCATTTTACTATCTGTTCGACTGCCTATCTACTGGTCTGACTTTATGACAAGCTGACCGCCTGTTCGGGTGACTGTCTATTCAGCTGATTGTCTGTTCGCCTGATTCTCTGGTTGTTTCACTGTCGGCTACTGTGTGTTCGTTTGACTGCGTATTCGCCTGACTGTAAGTTCGCCTGACTGTAAGTTCGCTTAATTATGTGTTCACTTAACTATGTGTTCGCCTAACTATGTGTTAACCTGACCATGCGTTCGTCGGTCTCTTTAACTGGCAGTCTATGAATTCATTGTATTAAAAGCTTAGACAAAAAAGCGGTCGCCTCGCGCAAACATTTGTCATTCATTTTGGCGAGTCTAAATAATTTTCCGGGTCCTCTGTCCGAAAATTTGGAATCAGTTTTTGAATCAGTACAGAATCTCCAAACTCGTATCGCATAATAAATTAGCGGAATGACTACCTACCTCATCAAAGGAAAAAGAGAACTACACAAAATCAGAACGAGCTTTATAAAAAGGTGGTTTGCAGAACCATGATTTCTAATAGTCAAAAGGATTTGGAATCTCTTTACAAATGGAGTTTATTCAATTAATTAAAATAATTTGATGAACGTAAGCTTGAGTGAGAAAGGAAGTAATCAAGCAACCAGCTTTTTTGTTTACTCTGGTCAAGCGTTTTTAAGTGATTTCTGAATAACGTTGAGATATAGTTTTGTTTTTATGCAATTATAGAACAATTTGGAACGCATTCTTAACTCTGAATTCCCTAAGTATTGTCTTCATCTGAAAAACTAAATATTCATATATTTACCTTGGGAGGTAACTAATTGAAATTGGATTTAACTCGGAGAATTGATTTAAATGTTGCAAACTTGAGACTAGATATCCCAAAGTTATTACGAAGTCAGTGTTTTACCACTTTTGAGTTTCTTGTCTCTTCTTATTTCAATTATTGATTATAATGGAAACTTGTCGCCTGCATTTTCCTTTTGTGAATTCTTAACACGTCCTTTATAAAATTATAACAATTTTATAAGTTAAGCAACCACTAATCAGTACTGTAAATACAGCAAGAAGGGATAGAAACTGTGGTACGAGTGCTCAAAATGATAGGAAATCTTATTTATTGAATATAATGTTAAGCAACTCATTGTAAGCCTCTTAAGTTTTCTCTACTAAGCGTTTGTATGGCGTACATACAATAAGCTTATTCGGACAATTTTAATGTTTAATAATTTTTTTTTTTTTTGAAAAACTTTCTTAAATAAATTATTTTAACTAAAAGAATAAAAAAACATCAAGTTTTTAAACATTTTCGCTTATTCTTTTTATCGTTTATATAACAAGGACTATACTTAGATTTTCTTCATCTTTCTCGAGCGACTCTCTGAATTGCTAGTGGTATAATAAATGATGACATAAAAGGCTGTTGCTCGAACACGATAAAATGAGGTAAGAACGAGAAGACCAAAAGAATAGAATCATTTTATTTGATTTATTGGCATGCACTAACATAACATTAATGTAAAAAGTACCGTAAACGAGGGTATACTAAGACTAACATTTTGTTAGTAAAATTTAATAATAAAACTCGGTTCTTCCGCCTTTAACCACCAGACAAACCTTAGGATTTATATCCATTACTTTAATCTTCAACTGAGAGGCACTGAGTTATAGTGTTTAGTTTGTCAGTTTGTGCAGAAAGGAAACAAACTTTATAAGCTTAAAAACGCTTTTACTGCTCCATAATAAGAGATTTTGAATATTTTATGAAGCTTCAGTAAGATTGTTTTTTTTTCGTAGTTATAAGATGTCAATTATTAAAGAACATCCGAAGAAAATTGTTGTTATTACAAAAGAGGGTGACATCATCAGAAAGTCAAATTTCGTATATTTGCCATAGTTATCCAATTCACATTTAAATACATTACGTTATCCTTTTTATTTGAACTCACTGTCTTCAAACATCGCTTGATATATTATAACTAAAAAATTAATATCCCATTATAGTGATTATTCGCACGAACTGCTCCGCAGAATATGCAATATTTTAAGTTCACGTTTCAAAAATGTTGATCCCATATGATAGGCAACTAAAATTCGTCGTAAATCGTAGAGCTTTCTTTCATGCTTGTTCTTGAATTACCTGCTCCGTTACGGCTTTTAAGTTTTCTGTTTAGTAATCTGCTTGCGCTTTGTAAAATAATGTAATACTGAAGCCAAAAACCGACAGAATTCAACAAACATTAGATTCAGGTTTTACTTCTTTAACAAAAAAAAAACAAAAACAAAAAAAGAAAATGAAAAAATTCATCTTTCACCACAGCTGAGAGGAATGCTTTTATGCATATGTAAAATAAAACAAAAAACAAAATACATACGTACAAGTGTATGTGTACAATGGAGTTTATATGCCAATATACATATATATGTATCTAGGTATGTGTGCATGCACATATAATTTATTTAGCAGACATTTTTTTGGGCATATATTCACATATATACGCACATACATACGTACATATTTGTATCATTGTATAGAAGTTTTAAAAGCAAATAACACGTTTGCTGGTTAAATTAACAGAAACCAAAAATAAAAGAAAAATTGTTTTGAGAGAAAGTATAACATATTCGTAGTATATAAGTTCAATTTAGTTCACCAACGAAATATTTGTGTATGTATATATACACACGCGTACATATTTAAAAGCAATGCATTCTAAATTCAAATGTTATTGACACAAAAAATTTTTCTACCAAAAGATAAAGAAAACAAGAAAATAACGAAAGAAATTATTCACTAACGTTTGCACTTTACCTTTCAACACACACACGCATACATATTCATTATGGTTCGTAGTAGACTCATTCATTTTCTTTTTGTGTACGCAGAAAGACAGCCAAGCAAGAAAGGAAGCAGGCAGGCCAGCAAATAAGCAACCAAGCAAGCACTGAGGCATTACTCTAGTTTTAAACAAAGTGTCAGCACTATTTGTTTCACATTTTTGTTAGTCTTGTAATTTTTTCAATTTTCTCTTATTTTTCTTTTCGGTTTGTGTTATTGTTACCGCTTGGTACTGTATTGTTTTTGGTGTTTTGTGTGCTTTTTTTCCCCTTACTTTTCTACTCTTAAATTCAGCGTTTGTATCTCTATCTTGGCATCTAAGTGTTTTCGTTTTATTTTCGAAAACTCATTCTCAAACAAATTGAAAACTATCTTCTTATATCAGTTTAGATAAAAAAAGGCAAAAACGAAGTCTAAATTCGCTTTATGTTCTCGCTTTTATAAAATTACATGATAAGTTAACTGCTTAAAAAAACTTTAATGAGTTTTTGTCTAACTGGCTTTTTCAAACATGGAATGCAAGCTAAAATGCAAAACGGAAAAACTAATCTTTAATACTCAAAGTCTAAGGTGAATATTTCTATCAAAAATTATTCGTTCTTTTTAAATTAAAGTGTAGAACAAAAGTAATCATATCTCGAGTTTTAAAATCATTTTCAATAAGTTTGCCACCTAAATTTGATCATGTCTATGTTAGTTAAAGGATTTCATCAAATGATTGAAGAAAACTTTAAATTTGTAATCAAATTTGATGAAAAACTTGAACTGATAATTAACATCAATCTGATATTGGAAGCAAATCAATCCCAAATTAAGAGCATAAAAAATCCTTCTAGAAAATTGCTTTAGAGATTTCATAAAGTATTTGTTCTCAATCTGAATAAGATCTAATGTCTAGCTATGTCTCGCTGACCATTTGTCTTCTGCTTTTCAGTTGATTGGAAACTTGCGTTGACAAAATTGCGATGGAAAATTGAAATCGTTTTCGTATAATGATTTCGAAGCAAATTGAAAAATGGGCGTTAACTGCTCAAAAACCATTTCAGAGAAGGCAAACGAGTACAACTCACAATTTGAAGTATACAATGATCTAGAATTCAGTAAAAATATTAACAATATTAATAATGCCCACCTTCTCATTTATCCGCACATATCGGACAATTCGACAAGCTATAGTGCCTGAATATGTGCACATACTCTCGGAGAAACCGGTGACCGGTCAGGAACTGCTTGAGTTAGTAATTTACTTCAGCGTGTGGAGTTGCGTTTGTATATGTATGCGATTTAATTTCTTTATAATTGCTAAGCCTTTCAGCAAATTGTTTAACATAATGCTAGAAAAATACATATTTATTGGCAACATTCTTTGAAAGTATGTCAAGTCGATCTTTAAAACATGCTAGCTGCGCTGCTATTAAATATTTTAAAAATCTGAAAATTTAAAAGGAATAAAATGGAACAAATTGTTAATGGGCTTTAGTGACGCTTACCCTTCACATAGAATAGTGAATAAATAGTTTGATGCAAACTAGGCCACATAGACGTTACTGTTTGCCCACTTTCAAGACGATTCATTCGTTCTCGTTTTAGAAGACCATTCAGTCAAGATGGATTGTCTAAGTGCTTTCATAAGCATCCTATTTATTTAAAAGATAGTTTAGGTATGAGAAGACTCGCGAGGCTTACGTTAAGTTCGGGTCTGAAGAAAGAAAGAGAAAGTGAGATAGAGATACCCAGTAACACATAACTCAAATCAAAAGCATACAACATTTAGATGAAATTCTAATCACGAATGGTGGCAACAAACGATAGAGCGGACTAAGCCCGGTTCTCTAGCACCAAACTTGTCAGATACTCAAAATAATTAAACACGATTATAGCATCAGTGAAAAGGCCTAGCATAGTAAGGAAGACTTTTCATAAAGAGAAAGCTTTAGCTAAAAAAAGTGTTTTTGCAATAATCAAAGTGAAACACTTATATTACGGTTTGTCAATGTGTCCATTAGTTATTTACCTATTCCCAAAAATGAAAAATTTTTCTACATCAAGCGGTTTTTACCAAACAACAGACTTATAAAAGGTTTATTTAAGCATTTGATATGTGTTTTAAATAGAATCTGTAATGGGATGAATTAATTGGAAAACCATTGAAAAAATTCACTTAAAAGAGATTGTAGCAAAAAATGAATGTTATTTTAATTACTCAGTTGAGAATTGACAGTTAAGCTTCTGGAAGATGTGATGTTTTTGACAAAGTAGTTTTGAATTATTTATGTTTTAATATTTTCTTATTTGACGCCCACACAACCGTACAAGGGCTGAGATTCGTGTAAGAAATTTAATGTGAGAGTTTTTGATGCAACAGAGCTCATGTATATAAATATAAACACGGATAGAGCTTGATCTTTTGGCTCATAATGTAAGCGCGCATTTATTTAAACTTTTAAATCCTCTATTTTGTTTATACGAAATTTATATATTCTTTGTTAACTTAATTATTGTGGAAGACACCATAAAAAACAATGACATAATTTAAACACAAAGGGAATTGGGAAGGGGGAGGGGGTGGGTACGAGAAGAGGCGAATTCGTTCTGCAAATGATGATATAATTTGCTTCCGAAATAATGGAAAATGATCCTCCGTGATATCTCCTTATATTGCCTAGTTTTGACGTATTGGGCTTTAAAACAATTATGTGATCACTTTACATTGGCTGGAAAGAAAGGAAAACTTCTCCAATGTAGAACAAAGTTTTTAAGTAATGCATACAATAGTGACCACGAAGGCAGGCATACATAGAGCTATTTAGGTACTACCCAATTAATTTCAATTCAAATTTTTTCTATTTCTTTAAAATGCCTGAGTAACTGAACACAAAATTTTTAATTACAAAAATGCTTCAGAAAATATTTGGATATAGAAGTTAAAAAATTGATATAAAGCCTTGATTTACAGATTTTTGTTGATAAAAAAAATAAAACAGTTCATCATCAATTAATGTAATAAAGAAGAAACTTGAAACACTTACGGTAAAATTAAATCAAATTTCTCAGAATAATTTTGGGAAAAAATACCAAATACTTTGAAAGTCATTAATTATCTGAAAGTTGCGGGTAAACTCCATTGACGGTATATATAAAAAATAGGTACATGTAAGTAATCGATAATACGCTAAAAATAGCAAGAAGTTTATAAATCATGCAAACATCGAACAATGGCTGCAAATAAATGGCCGAAAAAATGTATGAATAAATTTTCTCGTTAAATTCTTCTAAGGGAATAAATAAATAAAAAAAAATGTTCTCTTTGTTTGTTGTTTGTCAGAGTAGGTGATAATAAAAGAAGAGCTAAGCTGAAATGCATACACACGCTTTGTTAAAAACATCTAAACGTAAATATGTGCACAACTAAGCTAACAACTATCGCTAGTAACTTGATAACCAACCCAACCAACCATTCAATATAAACAAATACAATGGAGGGAAATCTGCACTTGAATAAAGTCAGATCAACTGACACATAACACAAAAAGACAATAACACGGACAAAAATAGACAAAACCCATACACATATGAGCAAAATACTTTACGTACCCGTATACAGATGCTTACATATAAATGCTGCATGTACGTATATGTGCCACTAGTGCGATGATAAAGAGAAAAGAAGAAGAGACAAAAATTGCACAAATATTTTAGATTCATTGAATTTTCCAAATTTTTGATTGCTGCTTGTTTTTAAAATTTTTATACTCACCGCAGCGGAAATATTAAATTTGTCAAAGGCTTCTAAAACATAAGGATATTTTTCAAACGACTCTTAAATGTATACCTACATTTTCAATCAATAATATGAAAAATTATTTAATAATATTAAATCATTCCTCTTTCTATCTCTTGAAATCGAGAATGCGGTTTCAAAATTCTTATCAAAAAAACAAAAACAATATTAAACGCCTTCAGTTAATTGCCGTCTACGTTAATTGGAAAACTTAATAAATAACTGCATACATTGCTTACAATCTACAAATTTATAAATCTTTTCTGCAGTGTTCTTTACACAATGTACTTTCGGGTCACTTTGTTTTAAAAACCCTAAGCAATAGGGACCCTACCAGGATATTATCATTTCGCATAGCAATAAGTAAATAAATATTTAATTGAAATCATTTTTGTGCTTTAATATGCACTTAGGTAAGATGAAATGCATTTCAAAACTCAATCCGAGACTAATAAGAAGAAAAGTATTAAATTTATTTGCACCGAGGAGAACTTTTGACAGTGAAAACAGAAGATAAATAATAAGTTGGAACCACTTGTTTTCGTGATATCTAATTCACCATGTATTTCCATAATTCACCATAGTTCACTATGAACTTCCACAATTCACAGTAATTCGCTGTAAACTTCCATAATTCACAGTAATTCGCTAAAAAATTTTATAAATCGCAGTAATTCTCTATTAATTTTCATAATTCACAGTAGCTCACTATGAATTTCTAGAATTCACGGTAGTTCACTATGAATTTCCACAATTCAGAGCAAGTCACCACGAATTTTCATAATGCACAGTAGTCCACTATAAATTTTCATAATTTACAGGTTTTCGCTATGAATTTTCATAATTCACAGTAATTCACTATGAACTTCAAAATTTACAGTAATTCGCTTTGATTGTTTGTAAATCACATTTATTCACTATGGACTTTTATAATCCACAATAATTCACTATGTTATTTACATAATTCATAGTAATTCGCTGAGAATTTTCATAGCTGCATTATGCATCATAATGCAGCTATGAAAATTCATAATGAAACGCTTGCCTTCAGGACAAGAGCTTCGAAATTATTGTTCGTCTCCTTTAATGAAGTTATACCAGAGAAAGTCCATAAGAAAAAAACTATTAAAGTCATAAATCGCATCTTAAGAAAACTTTTAAGATAATCTCGTTATGACACACTTTTCATAAAAAGAAAGATCACTTCATTTCAAGTGAAACCCGGTCACTTCGCTTTGAAGTAAAAATTCCCTGAAGACAAACGAATTGAAGTAATTATGTATCTTTAATACATATTGGACAACAAAAGTGGGTGATCATTACACAACAAAATTCAATCTAACATTATTTCTATTTCCTCTTAGCTTCTGATAAAAAATTCTGTTAAATTCTAAAGATTAATTTTGCATGAATAAGCCGGAAGCCAGCAGAAACTTAGTTTTAAAACTCATAAACACCCAAATACATAAAATTTCTCAACTTTTTTTTTAGATAATATTGAATGTTGTATAAAAATTCTTTCTATTAAGCCCGCATTTTAAGTAGAAAAAAAAAAACTAAAAATCCTAGAAAATTTTATAACTATTTCTAAACTTCAACTTCTTTTGCTTTTTTTTGTTTTTGTTTTTTTTAATTTAAACAAAAGCATTTTGCTAAAGTTTATGGATTTCTTTTTTCTTTCAACAAACTCAGGTTTATCTTTGTCATCCTACGGATGAAGAAATAAGTAAAAGCCAACAAAAAGCTTTGACTTTAGTTGCAGTTCAAGACTTACATGAAGAACAGGCTGATTCTGTGTGTCTGAACGAAAAACTATATATACAGCGTTTGTGTGTCCACGAATTTACATATTTTCGTTTTTGTTTTTCTTTTTTTTTGTGTTTTGTCCTGACCTTACACAGTAAGTATCTGCAAATGGATGTTTGTTGTTTTTTAATTTTACTACCAAACTATTGCGACTCTTTGAGTTTGACTTCTATTTTTCTGCATAGTTAGATAACGTGCACAACAGACACACCAGTATATTTACATTACATATATATATATATATATACGAAAGTAATTGAAAATGTTTTGTAGTCAATGTAAACTCACGTAAGAGATGGTTGTTGTATACATTTTTCCATTTGATTAAAAGGCTGGTGGCAAGTGTTTACTTTTTAGTTTATTTACTTGATTTTTTCTTCTTTCAGAATTATTCCTGAAAAATGTATTTTCAATATTAAAACAAATATCTGCACATTTAGAATAAATACAATTGAATTTTTTTTTGATTATTGAAATATTCATTTTATATAGAAGCAGAATACGTTTAAAGTTCGTGCAAATGATAATTTTTTTGTTCACCACTAAGAATTCCGCTATGGAACAGCCATATGTAAGCTTCAAATTTTATTTCAATTAAACTATTATTTTTATATATTTTTTACAAGCACAGTGCTTATAAATAGAAAATAAAATGTTTCATAAACAATTCTGCATTTAAAAATTTATGTAATGAAATTGAATTTTGAAAACTAAAAACACGTTTTTCTCTATACTATGTTTTTAAGGCTTACTGTATCGCTTTCTACTTCAACTTTTATCCGATTGCCTTGAAAATGCAACTACAGCTTTAAAATAGAATTTCGTCGTGGACATCATCAAGTGTTTTTAATAAATTAAATTTTGCGAATTCTATTGGTGATTTTAAAACGAAACTAAAAAAAGTTCAAATCGAAGTTATTTTTATACCCTGCATTCAATGGTGGTGGCTTACTGACTGAAAGTTCTATAGAAAAGGAGAAAAATTGGTAGTGTAGAGTATTGAAGAAGATGAAAGCAACTGTAAATTTCTAACAATTCTGTAACTGAATTCATAGCCAATTCCAAAAAAAAATTCATCACCAACTTTCAATTTTCTGGCTAAAAGCATTGACTTGTTCAGAATTGACCTCAGCTTGATAATTACTGAACGGTCGTCTCAGTGAAACTATGATAAAGTATTTTTGTTCGAAAATGTTTTTAAATGCACATCAGTGTATTAGAGGAAGTAGAAATCAATAAATAAAATGTTAGGTTGCAAGGTACCAGCATGGATTAATTTAATATAAACATTGTTTCCTTATCGCTTGCAGATATGTAAAAAATTTAGAGAACAAATTTTTTCAATTAACGAATTATTTTCCATTCATTAAGCCAACAAAAACAAAATTACTAAAAAATTTACTGTGGTTTCTCTACTTAACTGAAAATTTAACTTACGTACGCCTGCACATATTTGCTATTATTTGTACACAAAAACATACATAACTTGTTCTGATACGACCTCAATCAGTGCGCCACCATTCATCAAGGTTTAATGAAAACTATTTTTATTTAAAGAGAAAAAACCAACAAAATTTTAAGTAATTTGCTTGTTGCACGTGATAATGTATTGCTTTGTATCAAAGCGATTTAACTCAATACTTTTATTTTGAAATTTTTGCGGAGTGGTCGAGTTGCGAATATCCCAAGAGGAGGATTCCAGCCTAAGTGCACTCTATCGCGTACAATAAATACGTATACATGTACAAATAACAATACAAATGTAACATAATGGCTTATTCGAATCATAACATGTAAGAAAACTATATTCGGTTGTGCCAAATCCTCTATATTCACCACCTTTATTTATCTCAAAAAAAGTTTAAAAAAAACGAAATTTTAATAAGTGGACACGGCAGATTTTTTTTCTATTTTTATGAAACACCGTGGAAATTTTTATTGCGTTGTCTGTGAGTAGTAAGCAAAATACCCAGAAACCAGAGTTGTTTTCAACTTATACTGTAAGCGTGACCTGTGATTGATTTGGTCTATTTTCAATGCCAACTCAATAAAAAGGAATTTTCAAATTAATCCAGATAAATTAATTTTTGCGACCCGGAAAGTGCTTGTGGCAGATGTTACAGAGATAGGCAGACATACAGATGGATGGAAGTCGATTCAGGATCCGATACTAATAAAGAATGTATACACTTTATGAGTTTTCTGAAGCTTCTTTCATAATGTTATAGACGTTTTCACAAAATACTTCAAATCCAACGATCGTGGTCGATCGTTTCCATTTTTCTATCGATACTAGAAGATGGATGGCTCAATAAATTTGGAAATTTTTATAGATCTGTGTGCCAAAAAACCCAACTTTTTTTTTCAAAAGCAAAAGTGTTCTCCGTTTACGTTGTATATTCAAACACCACACAGACGGACAAACAGGCCGACAGACAGGTGCACTCTAAATTTAGCGCTGGTCAAGAATATGTCGGGTCTTTGAAGCTTTGCTTGTGGGTGTTGCAAGCGAAATGACAAAATGAGTATACCTTTCATCTTCGGTGATGGGTATAAAAAATTAGTACAAAACTCATATCCATAGGATCTATTATTTTATCTTCTTAAAGAAAAAGTATGGTACATACGTACTTTACACGTAAAGAACATGGCCAACCATCATGTTTTTTTTGTTTCTAATAATTGCTTTCATTCGTAACTTGCTCTGTTGCATTTTAGCTTGTCTTTTGCAGTTGATAATCTAAAAAAATGTAGAAAATTGAGAAAAATTTTTGGAATTTGTAGAAATGTTAAAGGGAAACATTGTTGTTTCTTATTTTTTGTCCATAAGTAGGATAACTATGCACTACAATATTGCTTCAAGGTATAATATTGCTTTGTAGCATTTCTCCCAAAAGATAGCTTTAGATTCGCGTAATTGTGGTAACACTACCAACAACAACTACCAAGTTATACTATAATGCTTATAGGTGGTGACAGTACGTTTAGCGTGTCGTTTGAAAATGATCCCAGTCGCGGGAAAAAACTATGTTTTGCAACACCGATTAAGATAATACGGCTTCAATGACTTATGAAAAAGTTCGTGGTATTTGTGATGAAAATGTTTTAACAAAATTAGTTGCAAGTAAATCGTCCGCTTATTTGCGTTGCGGATGTTTAGATATGTCATGTTCACCCAACGATAAGGACGATGAAAAAATTGAGAAGAACCGACATATATATATTATAATGAAAATGTACCAGTAAACCGAAACTTTAATGTATTTTTGAAAAGTTTGTTAAATGGAGTTGGTCCAAGATAATGCAGCTGTGTAATGGATAATCAAGGCTGGGTTGACACCATGTGATGTGGTATTTTTTATTCGATGCGTTGTTGGAACTATTCCAACCTGGTTAAATGCTTGATTTTACTCTCCATTGCTAACAATTAACGAAATTGAAGCATGCAATGGAGATAAAACTTCCGAAAAAGATCAACGGGAAAGATTTTGTCTTTCATTATTTCAGTTTCAGGCTACACAAAAATAATTATAGATTTAGACAGAGAGCTTGCCTGGCTTAATTTTAATCGTATCCACTGTGTATACCGTAGGCTGTCTTCTTAGGCTACCATTTATCTCGTTCTCTGCAGAGTTCTCTTAATTATGTAAAGTAGACTTCAAAATCATTGGTTGAATTTTGTGCGCAGGAACCCTAGAAAGTCTATAAAATTGTAATGACGCCTTTACCAAAAAAAATAATAACATTTTATTACTCAAAACAAAATAGATTTGTTGATAAAAATCGTTCAAAATATAATAAAAAGGTGATTGAATTTTGAAAGCCACGTTACGAACTTGTTCCTTATGTAAAGTCTGAAAGACTATATCTAACCATCGCTTTTTTTGAAATCATTGCTAAATAAGAAGAACAGAGTTTTACGGATTTAATTTCGTTAATGACCGTTTGACTCATGGAGAAATATAAATAATAACGAAATCACGAATGAGAATTGTGTTATTGAGAAGAGAGATGCATTTGCAAGGGTAACGCAAAGCATGTTATTTCAATGGCAGTGAGTTAGCGGCTAAGTAGAGCATCGATTTGAAAAAAATAGTCATATCCTCTTATTGTCATCCGCATTATGTAACCCTTACATACTTACGAAAACACTAGATAAAATGGCTTTTGCAATAGTTAAAATAACAACTCTTTGAAGATCGTATAAAGTAAGAACAAATCATCTTATTTTGATTTATTCGCGCTTAAGAATGCAATAAATAATAAATTTTCTATTACAATCTGATAAAAAAAAATAGTTTTGAATATGTTATAATGTATTGTTTTGCTACTTTCATCTGATTGCTTTTAAGATCCAGGCAATTATTAAATATTTGAAATTTAAAAATCTATCCACAGATTATTAGAGCTGCACAATTTTTTTCTTCTTAAAAATCTTCACCCGTTTTGAAGAAAACTTATATAAGTTTATATAATCAACTTGCACTGATACAATTTACATGTTGCACGAATACGAACTCACACCTTGAACGTTTTTGATATTGAATGTGAAAATACGCATAACAAAATATTCTTAGATTAATTTCTGAAGATAGCAAATAGATTGCTTTAGAGTTTCAAAAGAATATCTATTTGCCCGTGAGGACTGAAGATAACTTAGAATAATACCTCACGTGACGTCTCCCGTTGGTATAAGAAAACTAATTTATTATGCTTCGCCTGTACGATTGGTCTCACTTCTTCAGGAAATTGATCTAAGCGATTTGTTTCTCATTTTTGTTCCACATCTAGGTTAAGATATTGCTTAGAATTCTTACGTCACATATTTATCGCAGCTGTTTCATAAGTTTATTATTAAATAGGATTAGATTACGGACCAGTTAGAACAAATTGGTATTCGAAATTTTAGTTGAGTCTGCTTTCTTATTCGAAATGTTCCTTCACTGGCAACGCTGATCTGTTAGTAATTAGTTGCCGAAGTAAGTGATCAAAAACCTACTCCCTTTGTTCTTCTGTTGTCTGACTGTGGTAGACTGTAACACTTGTGCTGGTGAAGTAGTCATTACGATAAAATTTGACTTGAATTATTGTACCAAAAAGGTAGACTAATAAATAGTGGTAAACGTTCTTTAGATAACGCTAAATATTTAGTTTAAAGAATAAATTGGATGAACGGTAATTAATGAAATAAAGTTGGACAACATCGGTGTTAGTCACGCTAATATAAGCAAACGTGATAAAATTGATAATCTGTAATCTCATTGTCATTATTGTGAACATGAATGTGCTTACGAAATAATATTAATAAATAAATAATAAGAAATTTTTAACATAATAATTACAGAAAAGTGGTTATGTTCTTAAATATGGCCGTATGGAGTCGCAAGATAGAAATATTGTTACCAACTAAACCACGACGGGTTGCCGGAGAGTGAAACTTTAATAAACGCTATTAAATATATAACAAGACAGTAAATTTAACATAAACATTCAAATAATATTAATTTAGTTATATAGCACAGGGAATTCGATAAGTTCATCAATACAAAGCAAATGCAAAAGTTATTTGCATTAAGTTATGGAAACCACTTGCGGGATTATAAAGTTGAATAATCCCTCTAATAAGCGATAAACAATGGAAGAAAGAAGAAGTAAAGAAGAAATAAATTTATTATTGCAAATATTGTTTCGACAGTTTCGTTTTATTATGATCTAATACGTTTATTGTATTGTCATGTTACTAAAAATGTTTTTATTCCTTCGCTATTGATATTTTTATATAATAAACATACGTACATCGTCATAGATATATTTAAAGTACCAATTTAGAATCCACAAAGTCTGATTCGATTATTAAAATCATATAAAATAAAAACTATCGTGAAATAAATATACACGCAACAGAGATGGATGATGGGCCAGGAAAATATATTAGCTTAACTTCTTTAGAAGAAGGAGTTTCTCAACTTTTCCATTCTATTCTTATCTCTACTATTTCAACAGTTTATAAGTGGAGGGGAACATTTTAATTGAAAACGTGTAATATTTTTTGGTTTCCTATATTTATTATTATAGCAACATGAGGAAAAATGTTATCAAATTACACATCGTTGGGTGGGTAGACAGACATGAAGCATTAAAAAATCAAGAAGGTATACGATTTTATAAAAGTATACGATTTATATGAACGATCGTTTAGGCGGGACCAACATAAGTTAGTGTATGTTATAAGTATATTCAAGAAAAAATGATTAAGTAATTATTTTTAAAACACTTTCAAGTTGATTACTATTACAGAGAAATTAAAGAAATATCTTAGGGATATGACTTATAAAAGGTTATAATTGTGTTGAAAATCCTTTGGCAAATTTATTTTTTTAAAAACTCTAATGATTTTTGACTATTTCTTCGATATTTTAAATGAACGTTCTACCATAAGTATTTTAATCATAATGAATGAGAATCTTATTAGAGCAGTAAAAAAAATCGTTTCATCATTTACTGAATGCATTTATTTTTTTGCTTTCAATACATCGCAAAGTTTAAATAAATCACATCACACATTTTAAAAATGAAACGGAATTAAAAACTATAAAAAACCACGATAATCACTATATACAGCATCATCACTTGGTGGCATCTACGTGTATGTGTATATATATAAACAACATTATAAAATAAAATAAATAAACTAGATTATCACATACAGACATGCAGATGTACATGCAAAACTTGTTCCTCTGTGTAAAATATATTTAACATCCCGTTAAACTTCAAACGCATCAAAATTGTGCAAAAAAAAATGTTTGTTTTTATGCATATAAAATAAGGAGAGAGAAGAAACAACTTAAAACTAAAAAAGCAGATAAGAAAGAAGGGAAAGCAAGACAACAGCACGTTTCAGATTGTTAACACCACTCAGAGAAAACCACACGCAAACGTAAAGAAACATAACGACATTGTCACACAGGCATTTAAACGTGTAATTTAATATAACCACGTATGCATATGCACGCATATATATGCAAATTGCAAAACTAAAGAAAACAAACATATACTTTTAATGCCGAGTATACGCAAAGACAATACATTTACGTTAAACTGTTAAAACAACAACTTGCACTCTTAAGACTCCGCGCTCGCACAGAAAATATGCATTAAAGTCACAGCTACAACAACAACAACAATAGCGGAGAAAAAACGATGGAGAGAAAAACGAACACTATGATAGTAACAACCATCAAGTTATCAACTGAAATATAAGTTTATAAAAGAAGAACAAATCACGTAACAAAACCAGAAAAAGATGTATTACAGAAAATTTCAAAGCAAGCTAAGGTAGAGCAAGACATATAGCACAACTGAATAAAAGAAAACTTTAAAGTTCAAAATGATTTCAATAAGCAATGTCTCATAAGAATATCTAGTTTTCAAAGGTACAACTTGACATATGAACATGCTTCCATTATTATGAAATATTCAAAATAAAAAACGTGATAAGCATAAACTACAGCTGCTTCAAACCAGAACTATTCCGAAGAATAGTAAAAAAATTAGACGAAATGTTTAATAAGAGAAAGTATTTTAACTTTTGAAAAAATTTTGTATTTATATATTCATATAAGAAACAAAATGCTTAGTAAAATAAAAATGTTATTTTCGGGAAGCAGTTGTAAATTTCATTAATCAACTACAGCGTTTTTTTGACAATAGTATAAATATGAAGTTTTATTCTTACCATTTACGAAAATCCACCACACTCAGCTCTTGGTTTAAAAAAAAAAAGTGTAATTACAGTAAGCACAGAAAAACAACATTAAAAAAAGAAATAAAACAGGATAAAGCAGTTTAATGCTCTGTATTTAATTTGTTGAGTGAGGAGTTCGTTAAGTCGGCCAGGAAAACTGGGATAAATTGGAAATTTTACGCTCTCATAGTAAAATGTATAAATTCTCTTTTTTAACGTCTCTTTTTTATGGAATCGAGAGAGGGAAAGCTTTCGTACTCTCGACAAGAAACTTCATTTTGTTTATAAGCACAACCATCTGGTAAAGTTCTAAGGGTTGAAAGCTTTTGTATTTTTTCCTTTTGCTTTTCTTACAGGCCTATGCATATTTACACACACGCACACGCAATATGCATATATATATAATATACGTACATATATACACTTATATATATGTATATATATGTTTTGTTGAGACTTGTATGTATATATCCACACACACATGTATCATAAATATACATATTCCTTTTTGTATAATCAAATAAAATAATTTTGTTTTTTGGATACAGAGAATATAGGTCTGTGTGTTATGTGTTTGCTTGCTTATCCCTGCTTCTTTCATGTTTGTTATATTTTTGCAGTAAAAGGCAGAACAAGCCTGTAAGTTGAGGGAATTGCAGGACTCGAAAAAAAAAGAAACGAAAAGAAAAAAAACGACTAAAATTACATTTCATTCATGCGAATCTGTTCCTTTTTTTGTATATTCTTTTTATGTGTATATGTTGCTGTATATATAAGTATATGTTTTATATAAAACCTATATTTATTTTATTTTTATTTTTGTTGCTGTGTTGCTTCTGCTTGTAATTATTATATTGTTCTAGTGTTCAAAATTAATTTTGTAGAACAATAAATCATAGTTAAAATGGAAAAAGGAATATCAGAAAATTACTATGAAATGAGTGCAAATTGTATGAACAGAGACAGAAAGCAGCGGGACTGAATCGAAAAGACTTGTTAAATTTTAAGTGTAATACTTGAAATATAAAAATGAAATAAAGGGAAAGAAAAATCGCGTAACATAAAGGATATAAAATAAGGAAAAAAAAAGAAATTATGAAAATGGAAAGACGAAATGAAGCTTTAACAATTTGCTTTAAAATAAATTTCATAGAACCTAAACAACAGGTAAATGAACGACCTTAGCTAAACAGTTTTCGTATTACATTAAAGACGTTTATTCAAACTGAACATATGTGCTCTATATCGTAGCTAATTATTTCATCGGTTTTCCAGGAAGAAAATTTCTACGATGTGACGCTTGGGCTAAGTATCAACACTGTTGCAATAAACATTTGATATTCTTCAATAGCCTTTATCTTAAAGACTGTTCCAATATCTTTGCGTAAAAACCTCGAATGAGATCAGTAAGAGATATCAAATTAAAAAATTATGTATTCTGCAAAAGTCAACCTTTATAGAAAAGCATTCACTTTGGAAGACTGTGAAGAGAATAGCACCTTTCAAACACTCGCGAAAAATGTAATATTCCTATACCGAATAGTTTAATATGTTAAGGCATATAATCTGCTTAGACGCGTGCGATTCTCTAGTAATATATTTTTTCGAAGACTGCGAAGAAGATCGCGATGTCTACTCTGCTTGAAAACGTTTAATTCACTAACGTTAGTGATTATACAAAATGATGATAACGAAAGGTTTATCTAATGCTGTCAATATAGCATAATACAGTAGAAATTACGTCTCTACGAAACTTTCACTCCATAAAGGTATCTAAAAAGTGGAAAAAATCCATGTTTAAATGTGCAACTATCATCTCCATAAGATGATTCCTCCAGCAACAATAACTGAAGACCATTGTGGATAATATGAATAAAGAATTAACCGGGGATTTTGAAGACGCTATTAACTACTTTTTATTGAAAAGAATAAATTTATATTAACTGAATGCGATTGTGACAAAAACGGGGCTAAATAATTAATGTCCCATGCCAGCTTATTAATTTTACAAATAAAAACCTAACTCAAACAAACTCCTCCAAAAGTTTCCTACTAAAAAGGGTAAATGACAAAGTTTGTTCGTAAAGTAACGAAAAAATTCTTTTTAGGTAGATTTGATGTTAAATATCCATTGTTTCTTTAATTTTTTAATGCGGCATCAAATTTAGAGATAACTACATACAAAAAAGCTACAAACAATTAACCCAAACAAATTAAAGTCGGGTCTAATTTACGTTTTATGATAACAGGTATTAAGAAAAGGAAAAATCTAAAGGGGGGTTCAATGAACAATGTTTTCTAATTGATATAAAGCTTTGCTAATACTGTAATTAATTTAATTATAATAATTTCTCTTCACCCTTTGATCATTTGTTCTCTACATTGTTCTCTATGCATATGAGAAAATATGTGACGACCAGTTGAAATGCCTTTTTTTGTCTCTTCTTACATTTATAACTCACTCATTCATTTATAATATTTTAAAATTGCTTTCAGAGAATGAACATCTTGCCTAATTTTAAATAAAAATCTTACTGATTTGTTTTCAAAAGTAACTTGTTTCACATTTTTAGTAATTCTTGTCAAATATCTGGTAAGATATCAAAGGGATTTCTTAGTTACTTTTTTGTTATGGTATATGCCGTAAATCCTTCTCAAATAACTTGACTTGTTTAATTAGCAACTGTCGCATGTACTATACATATCTAGTTAGTCAGCAATATACATGAATATACATATATACGAGGTGGTGTGTATGTGTTGGTTTTTATAATATCTAATATTCAATGTAATGGAAGAAAACTCCTTTAAAGTATCGCTTTCATTTCCTTTCTTTCATTTATTTATTTATTTATTTATTTTTTTGTTTTTTTTTTTGTTTTTGTATTGTCAGCAACAATGAAAACAACAAAATTATATGGGCCATACAGACTAAACTGAAGCAGAGATTTGTCTGCAAAATAAAAAGCTTTTGAAACATTCTTGGTTTTCCTCTCTCTTGCATTTTGGCTTTTTCTCATTCTCACTCGTTCGGAGTAGTTCGTATAAATGCATAGGAATTGCATTGCAATGCGATACAATCCCAGCTTCCCTGTTTATAAAGTTCCAGTAAATCTCTTTTAAACTTCCAATACATCCAAAAACGGAGCTGCATGTATTCGTACTGATTTGGTGGAAAAGACAGCAAAAGAAATTTTCACTGGCTCGTTGTGGGTAATAGCCAACTTTCAGTTGGTGTTCCGGTTTCGGGTTGTGCTGTTTGTTGCCTTTTCCTCAGAAAATAAGAAACGTGACGGTTTATAAAGAAAGTAGAAATTAAATTCTGATAAGCAAAAAAAAAAAATAAATAAATAAATAAAACCAAAAACAAAAAAACATGAAACCAAAAAAGGAAAAGTTTTGAAACGACATTAGAATAAACAAACTTTTAAATTAAAGTAAAAAATGTAGTAAAAAATTAATAGTAAAAAACTTAGAAAAAAAATTGAATTTTCTATCTCATTTTTTAAGGACATTTTTTTTGAAAATTTTATTTAAATCATATACAAGAACAAGAAATAAATGGTTCAAACCGATCTAACAAAATTCACTCAAAAACAAAAAGGTAAATGAAAAATGAATTAAAAATATATTTTTCTTAAAATATGTTACGCTTTTATTTTTCTATATATTTTTCTCAATATTGTTGCCTTAATAAATATATTTTTTGTCTTTTTTTTTCGTAACATTTATATCTTTCTTTGCAAGCTGATGTGGCTTTTGTTGAGTGTTTCTTTTCTACGTGCTCTGAGTATATTAGGGAGTAACAATATATCAATTGTTCGTTGGTTCATTTATTTGAAATAATTGTGCTCTTATCTGATGTGAAGTGAATGATGGCATGGTGGGTATATAGTGAGGGTGTAGAGAATTTAATTCAAATTTAATTTAATTAAAAACGAAAAAAAGAAATTATTAAATGCTTTTACTTTAAAATGAAAAGTGATTTAAAATGATTGGAAACTAAATAGATAATATTAAAAAATATCTTTAATTTACAAAGACTCACTTAACTTTCTCAAGGACATGTTAAAAATTTTTCTTAAACTTGACTTTTGTGTATAACAGGTGCTTTTTTGCTCGTCCGTGGGTTGAAACTGTGTAAAGTTGTGTGCAGTTATTGAAATTTATAATATTTGGAAGCACGATTTCTACTAGAAAATAATTAATATTAAAGTTTTTAAGATTTATTTGAAATTTTACACTTAAGCAAATCGGATTTTTAAATTAAAGATTTTCAATTTTCATACGCAATATATTGACTTTCCTCTAAATGCCTAGAACTTTATCGTCTATTTCGATTTATGTTACTCAAAAATATAGAGAGGCCTCCAAAAATTGTTTTTGATGTTTTGTTTGCTACCAGGATTCAAACACTTTTAAAATCAAAATATTTAGTCATTTCATCGTTTTCTGAGTCATTTTGAAAATTCAGAGTCGGTGCATTGAGTCTGCTACCTGGTCATTCGGCTTTTGACGCTTCGGTTTTGTTTAAGCAAATAATGTACAAAGATTGCCTTAGGATTTGAAGACTTTAATTTTAAACTTTCTCTTAGCGTTATTTAGAAATGTCAAGTCAAGTGACCTTCTATGTCGGTTACAACCAATTGAAGATTAAGAGGCGATTTGTTTAGCTTATTTAAGAAAAAATTAAAGTAATAAAAGTTTCTGCGGCTATTTGACCATACAATGAAACCTTTTTTGTTTTTTAAAAAATTTGTTATTTTTATTCCTTCGAAATTCAACAGCCAATTAAATTATTCTTGAGGCATTGCGACAAATGATCCCTTTTTTTTGAGGTTACGATATTTTGCAGTTATATTCGATTACGTTAAATACATTAATCGTCGTGAAAACTTAATTTATGTATTACGTTAATATTCTTTCTTAACATATAAGCAAAGAGCTTAGTATACTTATAATGTTGAAATTATATGTTATGTTTTCAGATTTGACATAGTTTGTTAATAAAATCTGATATTTTTAGTTGTGAGAGAGAGGGAGGAAGCCATGGATCGATAGTGGTATAGAGGTATTGATAGATCGAGAGAGAGTGAGAGGGTGAGAGGGAGTGAGAGGGTAAGAGAGAGTGAGAGAGACAGTGAGAGAGAGCGATAGCGAGAGGTAGAAAGAGGTGAATGAAGGCGGGGCATAGAGAGGGCGAGAAAGGATATTATTAAGCGAATAAAGAAACAAATAAATTATCAATATCAGAAAATTTGCTCTATGTCTTGTACTGTAGAATTGAGGACTTTTTGGTTCCTTGCTTATCAACAAATTGTTAATTCAATAATATTTTCTAATACCCATGTCTTCCTCTTCTTTTAATGAAATATGAACATACTACAATGATCTGGTCACTTGTTATGAGACATTTTGGTTCCGCTTTCTCTTTAAAGCATAAACTCACAGTCGTGTGCCTTGTTAGAAACGGCTTTAGATTTCAACAAAAAAAACACTTGAATGAAAAACTTAGGGTCCCTGAAGCGCACTTTAACAAACTTTTTATATGGCTGAAGTAAACCAAGATCAAGTTTGTATAACTGGGTGGGTATCAAAATTTCTGTGACACTAGTAGCATAGTCCCAAAATGCAACCAAATTGACGATTGAAAAGTTATTAATAAATTAGTTTTATTTTAAATTTATATTATTATTATTATTTTTATTATTATTACTATTTTTATTATTTTTATTTATTGTTATTAATTTCTGTTTTATTTCTCAAATTTTCTTTGATTTAATTATATTAAAAGTAGATAGATGTACGAGTTTACCTATCTCAGCACATAGTACCATGCTATTAGAACTTACAATTATAAAATTAATTGAATTTTCAAAAAAAAAAAAACAATATTAGTATCGAAAAAAAAGATTTATTTATCTATGGGGTCTCAAGAATTCTTTGACAATTCGTGTTTTACTTAAACCCTTTGTCCATTGCACATTTCCTTCCATAAATCTTTGCTTATGTTGAGTGTGTCATGCAGATTTCTTAGTATCAAACCAGTCCTGGAGATTAAATAATATATAAAAGTGTTTTAATGTCTTCAATAAGCCATTGTGTGCGTACACTTTCGGTCAAGTTGGAGTATTTGAGAGTCTTCTTCGCATATTTTCTTTTGCAGATTTTGATCATTTGCCAACGCAATGTCCATTAATCATTTTTTCGTCCTACTATAAATTCTTAAGTTTCTGCGAAGGACCGACCTGTGCTTGATAGCTTTCATGGTGTTGTTGGCATTGACGCTGGTTTTAAGATCGTGTTTCAAACATTTAGAAAATTGGTTCTGCAGCTCATTTTTCACTTTAGTTTGATGAATTCGTATATGATTGATTTACCTTTGGATACTTGATATATAGCTTGAATTATTGCACCATAAAGTAATTCGTAGGGAGTCTGCCTTAGTTTGCCATGAACGACTGTAAATGTCTTGCATTTGTCGATCCCGAACACCATTTTTCTGCTTTTCGACAATATCTTAACAAATGAAAGAAGCTTCTGAAATCCACGTAAAGGAGATAATTCAACGTTAGCAATTTTTCTTTATCAGCTTTTGTATCAAATCCTATTTTGCTATCATTTAGAAGATTCGATATAGGATTGATGTACAAAAAAACCCTAATGGATTGAGGAAGTCTCCCTGAAAAAGTCCTCATAACACATCAGTTACTGTGTTTTCTCTGTGACAGCGCATGGATATTTTTCTTCGCCATATTAGAATATCATCCATTCTATATAATTCTAAAACTTGAATTAGCTATTCACGTTGGTCCGCAGTGCGAAATATTATTGTGCTCGCACTTTCAATAAAGTTTTATGATTTGATTGATTGTATGTTGCATTTATATTATATTTCAGAGGGCTTATGTGTAGTAGATAAAGGATTATAATAGCTGATATAACTTGTTGGTCCTACTCCCGCCAGATGGCTTAATCTATTATTGCATTCTTATGATTACTTGTGTGAACTCTGTAATATCGCATCACGATCAGAAAGGCTTTTGTTTGGTATTATATGCTATCATATCAAAGTTAGTTACCTAACGACGTTCTATCAAGATTTTGGATTTTTATAGTTTTGGAAGACGATCCATGAAATGGTTTAATTTCGCCTTTCATTTTCAATTATATCATCATTTCCTACGAAAGTTTTTGTTTCCGTTAATATTACTTGTTTTATTGAAATCTTTTATTCGTCTTTCTTCCAGCTGTTGTTATCTACGGGTCCCCTTAGATATTTGGGAAGAGTGACTCATTCAATTGCCGAGTTTGGGTGATGTTTCCTTACCTTTCCTTTAATGTTTTCCAATCATTATCTGCGGTCTTGATTAAGACCGTCATAATTAGAACTTATAGTATATGTTTCGATTTTTCGATTCTAAGCTAAACCCCATACCGTATGTACTACATAGAAGGCTTTCTCTATTCGGTCGTGATATGTATGAACTACTCTCACACTATAGTAGTGACAATCATTCTCCAAGTAAATCAAATCGCTTATCGATATAAGTCTGACTCAGATTATTATTGCAATAAAAGAGAAAACGTAGACAAAGATGGTCTTAATACCATAATTACTCGTACAAATAGCAAATTTTAAAAATTGCTTGAGCAACTTTATTACAAGCTATCGAGTATATGATTATCAAACCGTATTGCTTCAAATCGTTTATGCTTCAATAATCACTAATAATTAAAACTTTAAGTGGAAGAAAATCCCGGAAATTAATAGAACTTATTTAAGTTTTTTTTTCTTTCTTTTCGTTCTGTTTATATAGCAGACTACGACTATTGCAACTTGATGATTCCCGCTACTACTTGGAATGGAGAAAAAGCGCAGCAAAACAAAATTGGAGGAAAAGTGTATATGCGTGTGTTTGTTTGTATATAGGTTTTGAAACAGCATATTGCTTAATACAAAAGAAACTGATTTAGAAACTAAAAATTGTTAAAAGCAAGGGGCAAAAAAAAATCATAAAGCAAATTACAAGTTGTTGGTGTAACTGTAATTAAGATCAACCGAAGCAGGAAACAATGATTTAAAACAATCTAGAAAGCAAAGAACTTGAAACCATAATAGAAAACAGAGCATATAAAACATAAGCAAAGTTATAATACTAAAGGAAAAGGAAAAAATCGTTTAACGAAGGAATTCTATTCTATAGAATTGTTGGTATTAAAAAGTAAATAAAAAAAAACCTCTTCAAAATGAAACACACATATTACAAGAAAAGTACTATTAAAAGTGATAAGAGACATTCGAAAAGTTTTAAAGAATACCCGGAATAATTTATAATCATGGGCACAACATTAGCGGTATCACAGCATTGCAAGCACAACTCAGCCAATACCATTAGCTCAGTAAACTAAATCAATTCTGCTTCAAAACTAGTAAAACTTGCAGTGCCTGCCTACGTATGTGTGTGTGTGTGTGCTGGTGTTTGTGTGCGTAGTGGATCCGATATTATCTATTCACTCTTCGTCATTTTTCCCACAACCGACAGTAATTACTAATTAAATAAATTACTTCATTATTACTTAATAGCTCATTAGTGTGCACTTCACTTAACATCGCAAAAACAATATACAGAACATTTTAAATAAATGCAATAAACAACAAGTAATAAAATTTATAGATAAAATTAACAAATGTGCTAACTTTCCTTTCTCTTTCCATTAAATTCAATAACAAAACCCCCAAAAAAAACAAAAAAAAAAAACAATGAAATAAACAAAACTTTAACGTAAGAAATATTTAAATGTACTTATGGAACAAAACTCATTTTTCAAATATGAAATAAAAACACTTTCATCTATCTCTCAATTTCGCTCGTTGTATTTTATGTACTAAATAATAAAACCAGACGATGTGTTCTGCATGTTATTAATACATACAATAAAAGACAATTAAACAATAAACAAATCGCTGAAAATGTTTATTTAATGAAAAAATTATAACAAAAACATTTATAAAATCACGAAAGTTATTAAATTTTATTACTATGAAAAATGCAACAAAAAATTTTATATATGTAACAAAATAATTGGAATTTGTCATTAACAATTGGACAGTTAAGCACTTTTTAACAACTTTTAGACTAACCAGATGGTAAGTTGACAATAATTGGTAAACATTTATTCCTTCATCACCTATTTTTATATCAATAATATTTACAATTAAAAAACTTTTAAATATCGTAATGAAATTTAAAAACAAACAATCCAAAAATAATTATTTATCTGAGCGGTTTGATGAGAGAGAGAACTTTTCTAAATCATCATATATCATATAAATGAATTATTTTTGATTTTACTCTAGTGGTAGTAAAAAAAAAATTCAATTATTTTTGATACAAACTGATTTGAATTATATTGATTCCCCAATTCGAAATGTTCATTCATTATACATTACATAATATTTCAGAGACAACAGGTGTCTGTTACACACTGGAGATGAAATTTTATTTAATATTTAAGCAAATTAGAACGATATAACCATCAAGGCCAACCGTTAAATATTCTATACTAATTCGTTTAATACCTTTCTTCACCTAACTTCGTAAACAAAATCTAAAGATCATATTTCGCTTCTATATGAAGGCCAATTTTCATGAGAACCCTTTTATATCGTGTTGTCATAAAAATATGTTAAATTTTTTTCACAGATTACGCATAGAGAATTTGTACCAATTTTCATCATAAAATATGATATATTATACAATGTTTTTGTCTGATTTATAGGTGGTTGGATTCAAAAAATAGTGCTATTTATTCAAACTCATTTAGTCTATGAAAATGTTATGTTTTACTGATTTTTAGAAAAAAATTTTAAAAATTGTGTTTATATAACGACTTTTTTAAAATAGGTTTTTCTATAAAGGGCTATCGTAAGAAAGGTCGGATCTAATCCATTTCAACTGCGTTCATCCGTGGCTAAAAATATGTCAGTGTACCACATTTCGTTAAAATATCATGAAAACTTTCACTTGTAGGTCAAACAGTAGAATTCACAGACTCAAAGACAACAGAACTCACGGACAAACGAACGATCGAACGACGCTCAATCCATTGGTATAATAAAACTTGGGTCTACTGTAATTTGTTTTAAGGAATGCATAACTCACGAGAAGTTCTATATATAACAACTACAAGTAGTGCTTGACGTAAAACCAAACGGAGCGTTGCGCTAGTTTATTAGATAGGAAGCTCGCCCGGGAGCAGAACGAAGTCCCCGTATCAAGGTTAAATTCGCACTGCGATGGACCGTACTTTAGTTAGCATTGGTACGTGGCCGTAGCCGTTTATTTATAGAGGATACTTAGGTAAGTGAATTAAATGAAAAAAATATCACTTTCACTGTTACTGTGACTGTTAAAAAAATTATTTTGAAATTTCCGGCTAATTTCGAAACAGATAGACCATCATTGTTGATTATTCATTGTGCCGTGCTGTTTAATCATTATTTTGCGTTTAGTGCCCATTTATAGAAATTATAAATCTTAAATCTAGCCAAATTGATACGAAGACTGTTGTGGCTTTCGAATTTGACTCATCAAAAGTTTTTCGAGAATAAAAATCTTTTCTTCATCTAAAGTCAAAGCTTTATATATCCAGCTGAAACAAAAACATTTAAAACAAACAAAAATTATTTCTATTATCAGTCTCCCCAATTTTCTCAACTATATCTCCAATGCTTTCTTTAATTCTCTGAAATTCAATTTCAATTTATTATTTATTAAAGCTTATAAAGGCTAAATCCTTACAAACTTACGCAGTTTAAATATTTTGCAATGTGCGAGTGCTTTCACTTTTAAATTAATTAAGAAATTTTATACGCCTCATTGCAAAATACAGTAGAACGCAAACAATAAATTTAATTTTTTTTAAAAATAATATCATTTTTGTGATATAAAAATTTCATTTAATATTTACGAACACTTGCATAGGTACTTGTAAATATAAAAAATATATTAACACAAAGAAATATGATGAAATTAAAAGACGACTTTTTTATAATCTTTGTTGACCTTCCAAAACGTATTAAGCGACAGCAGAGAATTAAATTAATTTCCTCGATTATGATTTGATTTGCTTACGCGGCGCCTAAATAATTAAATCAATTTAAATGCATAGCGCAAGATGTTAAAGAAGATATATATATGTAAATTGAGAACTGAGAAGAAAACACTAACTTATAATATCGTATTAATTCATATTGACTGCGTGTTCTTTTCGCCATCACAGAAATTAATCAGGCTTTAAAAGTAATAAACGTAAAAATAAAAGCAAACACGACTGTAATAGGGACAGGGGAGAGGCATAGATAGAGAAATAGGGAGAGAGCTAGAGAGAGAGAGAGAGAGAGAGAGAGAGAGAAGGAGGGAGAGAGAGAGAGAGAGGGAGAGAGAGAGAGAGAGAGAGAGATGAGCTTACGAAACAAAAATTATAAGAATGTTTTTTTTTTAAAACGAAGAACGAGTAATACTTCTCGTTATTATTTGAAGGCGAAAACATAAACATGTATTCCCATAGATGTCAATAATATCATCTTATATGTATAAGTGAATGTGCAAATGATTGCCAAGATAATTGAAAATGTCGCTAAAACTTTATATTACTCTCCCTCGCCCCCTCTTGTTCTCATTTGCTTCTCTTCCGTATTTTTTGCATCGCTCGTCGTGCCTACTACTGCTATGAATTGTGCCAAGTTTTCCTTATGTCAGCAGCAAAAATTTTCTACTTATAAGCATGAATGATAGCCTAGTAAAAACAGTTATAAATTATTTGAACGTAACACATTGAGTATACAAGAAAATTTGAGCATCTAAATATGTCCGTACATAATATAAATACAAGACATTAGAACAAAGCTCTTTACTAACCAGATATTTATGTTAAAAAAGCAGGTCAGTCATTAATAATTATTATAACTCAAAAAAAAAAAAGACTTTTATTTCGTCTGCACTTCAAATTGTTACCTACAATTCACATCTCATTATAAAACACAGTTCGTCTAAAAACATTTATTCCTTGGAAAAAAGAAAAACAAAGAATATATTCATTATTTGTGTCTGATTGGGTTCAGGGCATTTATATAAAACATATTTAGCCACCGATGAATGGTTGAATGCCAAAAACATCATCTACTCTTGCTTACTTTCTTTCTTGTTTGAGTTTCCGACATTTTTATATGAGGATTTGCTTTTCGATAAAAGTTTTACAAATCTTTCACTAAAGAATTTGTTGCTGAGATGTCATATCAAAATTTCTTTAAATTTCTTGTAGTAGAATATACACATAGAAGAGCATAAGAAGAAAAAGAGAAGGAATTGTAAAACGTAAAAATAGTAAAATAAACTCATTTGCTTATCAACCACCGATGAGTTCGGTTGTATTAACTAAATGTGATAGAACGCTTCTAGTTAAGGTTTTTATGTAACCATCGATTCTGCCATAACGTCGTCTTTAATCTGTTCAAGAAACAAGATACTTTTTCGTTGTTTTTTTTATTATATCACGTAATAAGAATAGAAGATAAAGTAAAATTAAAAATAAATTTTAATAAGATATAATAAGTTACAAAATTTTTCCTTTCCGTTGCAGCTGATTTAGTCTATTATCATATTCATCATATATCGTTAAGAGAAAGTTAATGTATCTTGTATTTAAATCTAACAAATAAGAAATTTAAACCGTTGCGATAGATAGCTTCAAGTCTGTCTAGATGTTTTCTTATTTGTTGACGCATTGTTGGATCAATTGGAGTGATTTGTACATCTTTCTGCCAAATTTGATAACGTTTCCTTCTTTCGGTTGTTTATTAACTAATTTTTGAAAAAGTATTTGATAAAAGGACCATGTTTTTACTTTATGACATCGCTCCATAATATGTGTACTTTCCATTATGTATTTCGGTGAGTGTATCATAAGCAATGGTGAACCGATATTTTCTCTTTATCTGCAACAGGATATGAAAAATTTACGAAAACTTTATGCGTATGATTTAAGGAAAAATGAATTAATTGTCACTATGTTTACAAGCTAAAAATCCACATAATAATAAAAAATAATAAGAAAAATGCACTGCAAAATAAAGCATTAACTACTGAAGGTCAGAAATGAATATGCCACATAAAGCGTACATTGTTATTAAACGATAAAATTATAAAATCGCATATTAAATATTTTCTTCAATGATTTTTTAGTTTTATAGCCAATAATCATTGACACTACGATTCCAAATTTATAGCGTAGACTTATGTCAGCAATTAGCTCGCTATGTACAATGACTGACAATGCCTTATAATTTCTACAAACTTTCCTAGGAATCATTTTGTTCACTTTATTAAAATATCATTCTCTTTATCGAGTTACATCAGAAGAAGTCATTGTAAATTAAGATATATTTTTCAGGTTCTGAAAAGCCTTAAATTGTTTATGTTTCTGCAAATATTCTAATAGAAGTGTGAACAAATAGCATTCCGTAATATCGAAAACGAGACTTCTTCTTATAGCCGGCTTTTATTATTATTATTTATTTATACTACATATATAGGATTCAGCTACAATTTAGGTTCAGCTGAACATAGACTTACGGTTGCAATTAACAGCTTAATCCAGTTAAGATTGAAAATGATGAGAAAAAAGGAAATTTTAAAATTAAATTAAATAACTAATAAGTGAGTATATGAAATGTTAGTTCTAAGAATGGAAAGTCAACACATCACCATGGCAATCGTACTCGGGTCAATCTACTGACATTACACCATGTAGTGAGCTAAAAGAGCAAGCAAAGGTGCCACCGCATGCAAAAAAATTTTATAGATTTACTTTAAATGCGGCATCGGTAGTATAGAGGAGTTGGAAAGAGCAGTTTTAATGGAGCAGAAAGGATTCACTACAGGGATTAGATCATAAAAATCGTTTAAATTTTTGCAGGGAACCCTAAGTGAATTAAAAAGTTCATAGTTGAATTTGCGTTCGTTAAATTTTATAAAGCGATAGTTTCTCGATGGATGTATGCAAACATTAAAGTTGAACTCATTTAGCAAAATAGGCGAGTCAACGATAATATCAATGATTTTAAGTGCCTTACCAGACACTTGATTTTTATCAGCAATCAGGCACTTTTTCTATGCGAGTTTACATAAAATTAAACTGATTAAAAGTAGTAGACCTATCTTTGTTGTTGTATGTTATTTTTTGAGCATTTATATCCTTAGGGAAATTAATGTGATTTACTTGATAATTGAAAATAAGATTTTAAACGTTTATTGAACACCTACTAATTTGGAAAGACAGCTGTCAAATGAATTTCGATTACATTTTTTACCAGTAGTATGTCGAGACATTTGAAACATTAATTTCGACTTATGAGCAAAGACTCAACATTTTGTATAGTACATATAGTGCATAGCATAGAATATTAAATTTCTCTAAAATAATCTTTTCAGTCAATAGAAAGGGAAAGAAAGGGAGATTGTCGATTGAAACTTTTTCTTTTTTTTTTTCATATCCATGCATTGATTCTGTTTTTGTTCTTCATTGTAAGGTAGATAATGAACAGCACAACTAATGCTGCACTTTTCTGTTGTAACGATAAAAATCGTTGTTGTTTTGCTCTTTTGACCGCACTTATGCGTATCGTCCTTTCTTTCGAAATAATCAGCTCATGTTTATATAAATGATTCATAATTATTACTATTAGTGTTTAAATGAAAACAAAATAAGGGATACTTATCAATATACAGGGTGTTTACAAGGTTTTTATCAAATATAATTACATATACAAACACGTACATCCATCCATCCATACATACATACATACACATAAATGCATATATTTATACATATATATCTAGTTTTTCTCTGCCTTTTTCTTTTTTTGTTTGTCAACATAAAATAAAAAATAAATGATCGCATAAGTATAAATTTATGAAATATTAATACGCTTTCTTCATTGACAATTTATCTTGAAACGGAAACATAATATTGAAAACAAATATACACAATGTATATATATATATATATATATATATGCATGTGTAGAGGCAAGAAAGATTTTAATGAGGGTGTTTTCGCTGTCAAAGTATTATAATGAACTTTAGTTCTATAAAATCTCGAGAGAAGAAAACAACTAAGTTATAAAATTAAAAGAAATAAAAGATAAAATAAAAACAATAATAAACTATGATTTAAAACTATTTTTGAAAATTAATAAAATCTTAAAAAATTTCTAATGAAAATGTTATACGGAAGACTTTTAAATATTTTGCTCCTGTGCGAAGTTTACTTATTTGTATTCGTTTTTCACCTCGCATTTACCTCAGCTAATAATGTCTTAACGAGCAATACCGGTAAAAATTGTACTATACTGGAAATAACATTTGTTCCTGTGAAAAAAACTCGTATCATCACTGCGCCGGTTAATTATATGTTTTCGAAATTTTTCAAAAAAACTGCTACTAAAATTGAAACGTATTACGAAGACGAACACGTCTCAAAAGAAATGTGCTGCAAAGGTTACAAATGGCAATCAGAAACCGATCTATGCGAACCGGTATGTACACATAATTGTCCCGAGCATTCGAAGTGTGTTGAACCGAATTTTTGTGAATGTGAGAAAGGTTATTACTCAGCTATGACAAAGGGCGAAGGTAAACACTACTGTGAACCGATCTGTAACGAACCCTGTTTAGATCATAGCGAATGCATTAAACCCAATGAGTGTGTTTGCCGAAAAGGTTATCAGATGGTAGATTATGCAGAAATAAAATCGTGTGAACCTGTATGTGAAAAAGATTGTCCTCCAAGAAGTGAGTGCTTAGCACCCAATAAGTGCATTTGTGAACTTGGTTATGTCATGAATACCACCGATTGGTTATGTCAACCGAATTGCAATCGTTGTAATTGTATCGATGGTCGATGTGAATGCTATTGTGCAGCTGAAGACAGCTCTGATTTCAATTATCCAGATATAGCTATTGAATACTCTACGGAAAGTACGATCGAAACTGACAGCACTGAATTCTTCTCAGAAGAACCTATAATTCAGTGTTCGAAAGATTATGTTTATTATCGCGGCCAATGTCGTCCCTTAAAGTTCTCCAGTATTGATTGTCGCGAGGAGCCTTGTTCAGATCCTAATGCTATATGCCTGGAGAATGGTACTTGCGAATGCCGCGAGGGCTATAGATTCTTAACATCTCTTCAAGGAATTGATAGTGATAGATGTGTTACTCTAAAAGACTACGAATTACAACTTAAACTCTTAAATAATGACTATAACAGAGAACACACAATTCACACTTCTTACAGCTGGATATTACTGATAACAGCTGTTGTCGCGGTAACTGTGGTGTTTGGTTCTTTAATCGCGTTATTAGTGAAAATTATACGCAAACCTCGCGGACAAATGAATATAGAAGGTGTGTTGAAATGTACTTTAAGATAAAAAGACAAACAAAAAAAAGTTTCATATTTTAATCGTACTTTTTTTTATTATTTTAGCTAAAAATCTGTCTTGCGTCTATGATAACAAATCGTGTATCGAAACACCGAAAACAAATATTTAATGAAACTGACTTTCTGGAACGAAGACTTAATTTAGTTTAAAATTTATTTAAAATTTTTAAAGTATTTTTAGCTTTTGATTTATTTTCGTCTTAAAATATTTTTGTTTAAGTTTTATAAGTTTTTTTTTACAAAATTTTCCATTGTACTCTTCAATTTCATTTTAAAGCATTATTTTTTTTTCCTTTTTTTTTTTGGAATAAATTAAACATCATAAGGATAAGTATTTGCTTAAGTTAAAGTTTTAAAGATATAACAAAAAAAATTCAGCGAACAGCAAAGTTTTTTAATGATCTCATGACGCCGTCAGAAGTCTTGATGCTCGAAAACTTTAATTTTATTTCTTCCTCCATCTTTGTGCGGCAAATTGAATATTTGTGCTTGTTGAATATCACTTCATGCCAAGCCAGAGATGAAAAAAAAAAAAAATATGAATAATAACGAGAGATGGTAAACGAACTTTGTGTCATAATCATTAAAATTTATACAATTCATAGAGTACATGATGCATTCAACTAATCTTTTTTGTTTCTTTTTTTTCCTTTATACAACTTTGGAACATGGAAAAATTTCTGTTGTAATTCTTTGTTTCTTTAAAAGTAACAAAGCTCGCGGAAAACAACTGTACAAACTATGATTTCAGATTTTACAAAAAAAAGTTTCTTTTTTCTTTTTTTCGATGAAAAGAATTTAATATGAATTTTCTCCATAAGTCATTTAACATTTGAACATAGATTTAATTTTTTTAAATATCATACACTTCTACTTAGATTTGTGGAGTAATATATTTTTAGAAATCTTAAGAAAATTTTGTTCAAAAACAAAAAAATTTATTTTTTCTCACCAAACTTAAGTAAAATATGAAATTGGAATAAAGGGAAAAGATTTATTCTACTTTCGCATATCTTATAGTGTACCGTCAACTACCTTAAAGAAAAGAGAGAGAGAGAGAGAGAGAGAGAGCTTGTGAATATCTTTAGCAACTTTTAGGTGTTTAATAAATTTTTCATTTGTTGTCTTCGTATTCGTCGATTTTTGTCTTACCTATTTAGAGTTTCGTTTGTAGTTTGATTATTTTTCTTTCTTTCATTAATATTTGCAAACGCACTTATAGAAATTGTTAAATTTTACAAGTGCTGTTTATATTCACACCGACTGGCTTCTTAAAAGATATTCATAAGTGAGAGCAAAATAGATGAAATTAAGCACTTCTACCACTTAGTCTGTTCACGATTCGTATTTGTTATTGATTTTACACCGCTTTCATTAGTTTCCTTTGCTTTTTCATACAAAAAGAAAAAAATACATAAAATATTAAATTAATTGAATTTAATTGTTTAAATATTTCAAATAACCCTTTTTGTCTTGGCCCCAGACAAAATTAATTTTTGGTGAAACAACGATTTATTCACCACTAATTAACTTAAGCGATACTCTATTAGTATTGCTTCTACTTACTATCAGACAAAAGTGTTTAAAGACGAAAGTACAACCCAATGTACAGTTCACAACAAAGAGAACATTCTTTCGCCAAAACATTTAAAATAATTTTCTAAGTATTTGCTTAGTATTTTATTCAGGTAAGAAATTATATCTCAAAGACTTTCGATAAATTAAATAAATGGTGCTTATTTAACATTAATAAAACAAATTTTATTCGCTTTGATAAAGATTTGGTTTTTGGTCTTCAATATCGTAACTTTTACATCAAGACTTTAATGAGAGAAGACCTCCTTTCCATAATTCCGTTACTAACAGATTTGTGCAAAAGCTTTCTTGTTGTAGCTCATTTTATTTCACAAAATAAATGTTATCAAATATTTATTTTTCAAAAGACTACTTTCTTCCCGTAATGATTAGATAGAAATCCGACGACATGAAGATAGGTATGTAATCCGAACAGTAATGAAAAGTGAAATAAAAAAAATACAATTTGCTTTACAGTTTGGCTGCGTCTTACGAATCTTTCGTTTTGATTTATTTTTTTTTTGCCAAATACATTTTAAAGCTAAAGAAAATATTTTCAATCAATGATATACAAATTTTAAAGTACATATGCTTGCTTCAACATGAAGATAAAGCTCTTTATCATTTTACATCATTTACAATATACATGTTATAATATTTTATTCCAAATATTTTTATTCAGACTCCATCCATATAAGGATTTACACGGTCAGAGTATGCGTATCGAACGAATGATTTAGGTCGTCTGTACCCATGTGCTTGAGAATGCCGGTGTAAATCTATTGCATGACTAATATTTTCTTTTCATCAACAAAAGTATTTTTCCGAATACTTAGAAATCAAGTCGCAGTATAGTATATGAACGCATACATTAATGATTTTATATATGTTTGTTGTCATTTGTAATGATTTAAACTTAAAATTCAGATGAATTCGCTTATAATTAATGAAAATTGGAAAATTAGATACAACAAAAAAAATTTTGTTATTGAAAAATCTGCAGTAACGCTTGCTCTTAATGTATAAAGCTTTGTACAGAGAGGTTGGATATAATATATATAATGTTATAACATTTGTCGTTCTCGTTATAAAATCCAGAGAAACGCGTCAACAATATATTATTAACCAACTTGAGATTCGTAGCCGATTTGAGTAATATGGGATGTATTTTTTCTCGTTCTAAATGTCTATTGTGTGTTATTGAATGCTTAATAGAGAGAATAGATTAAGATAAAATGCTATATACCCTTAGTTGATTTATTCAAATGCAACGTATATTATGATCAACAAGAGTTATTTACTTAAAGAACTTGTTTAACAAAGCCAGAAAAAAATGCAGCCTTAAAATAGACGCAATAACCTCACATATGCAAACATGATTTAGAAAAAAAGGAAAAGAGAAAGTCAATCGAAAGGTAACTAATTAACCTAATGCACTTTTTATAATTAGGTTACAATATTTTTTTATTATTTTGCGATGGTGGACATATATGTTTTACAATATGCTTAGTTGCCACTTATTATATAATGCTATCTAAAGAAGTGCATGCATTAAATGTATTTATAATTCTATTTGCAATACCAGGAAAAAATTAGCATATTTTTAATATATACTCTGGAAAAGATATTCTATCTATTTATCTTTTTTTTATTTTTTGCATTTAACTCGATAAATAGTGTTAAGGAAGAAATATAGTTTCCTTGCGTGTTGCACTGACAATCTAAAAGTGAAGTTGTATAATTATCTTCATCATATCGTTTATAAAACTCTGAAATATTCCGAAATTCTTAAATGATGATATACTATGTACATTCACCTACATCAAATCAAGTTATGCCTTTACATTCTCAAAAGTAATGAAGCAAATGAAAAGCAAATATCTGATGTATTTGTTCTAAAGTTAAATAAATGCAAAAAGTTTGCACCAATTTATTTTTTGCTATAAACCACCTACAGGCAAGAAACCATTGCATAGAAACAAAAAAAAAAAATACGTAAAAAAAGCGGAATTTTAAAAATAATATTGTAGACGATCTGACGTCTACTGATGATATCTGGATTTAATTTTGAAAGTGAATGAAATGACTTTAGTGAAAAAAATACTTTAAATTATTCTCAATATTAGTGAACATTTTTTAGTAGTATTTTTTTTTCTTGTTAATGAAAATTATTTTGCGTCAAATTTGTCTATCAGAATGAGAAAAAATCAATCTTTTCGCCATCTTTTCGAACTAAAGAAATCATGTAAATTTACTTGAAATCGTGGAAATCCAAGTTTTTATGCAGAGGACGTTGTTATAGACGGACTACGCCTATCTATGTAAAATTTTATATATTTTACTCCTGTACCTATATATTATTCCTCCTTTGAATCACTGTCTGCACGTTTAAGACACAATCCCTGAACAGCTACTCATCTGAAATAAAAGATCAAAAACAAAAATTATATTAGGGATACTAACAGGTGTACAACTTTCTCTCCACCATTTTCCAATAGAAGGCTTTAGCGGTATATGATGGTGGAAATAATCAAGTTTAAATGTCATACCTTAGCCTTCGGCATTTGTCAGCCAAATCCTATCGGAACATTAGTAGACTTGTGGCCGCACCATAAAGTTATTCTCGATTGAAAATGGCATTTCACGACAAATTCTCGTCATTTGTGGGAAACTTTGCTTTTGCAGTTTAATTCGAAAGATGATGCTTCTAAACCCGTCGAAGCTATGAACTTTGGTTTCGTTATGATATTCAAAGCACAAATATCCATAAAGCAGAGTAAGCGAACTATTAACATAGACGATTAAGATGAATATCCAGCATCGACCCTATTTGGGAGATGAGTGTGGTATGTTATGTCTTCCTCTAACCCAATAGAGCCGTCATTAAGGAATGCTATCAATAATAACCGATGAACTTGGAATGCAAAACAAGCGCAATATGTTGAACGATATAATATCGTGAGTTTTCAGTGCAACTAAATTCGGTCCTTGTAACCAAAACTCGCCCAGGGGACATTAACAGAACTAACCTGAAAGGTGCTATCCTTCCCGATGTTATTAGCAGACCTTACTTCTTCCGGTTATGCTGCGCCACAATCGATTATTTATTATCTGATGAAGTGAGGCTTCAATTCTTATAATATACGTCGCTTCTGGCACAACCCTAAAACGTCAGTAATGTTTCCTTATGGAATTCATATTTTATCTAAAAAAAGGGAGAAAGTAGTGCTGGCAAGAATGCTTGAAATAGTAAATACATAATAAATGCAGTTTCTTGGAATAAAAATGAATGAATGTCACCTAATAGTTGAAAGCATTTACATGGAACTGTTATTTTGCAGCTTAGTTTTCATTGACTGTCGTAATTACTTTCATGAGATTATTCTTAATCTGATTCAATTACCTTTTATAACGAACTGCCGACAATTATGCATTAAATCATAGAAAACAGGAGAAACAAATAAAATAAGAATATGAATATTTAAAATATTTTTTATGTTTCCTTAGGAATTTTAATAAATACTCAGAATTATTTGCACCACTAAACTTTCACGACTTTCTCTTGGTATGCATTTTCAGAAAAAGAAAACCTTAGTTTATTTCTCATTTTCCATGCACTGAATCAATGCATGTTTACTATACAAGGCGTATAAAACAATAAAGGCAGTCTTAGCGGAACAAGCACATACATAACACGATACTATAGTTTCCTTCGTCCTGGGAAAGTAATACAATAATTGTGTCAGTAGCAGCATAGAAGAGAGTGAAAATTCAGTAGGCTAAGAGTGTATGCATTTAACAGCAGGGTGTAAAACGGTCTAACAACGGCACACATCTGAACGAAGAGTAAGGATGACTGTTACTGGCATATGCATGTTGTTGAGCTACCGAGCCATACTGCATACATTTGACCTATTTTTTATGTATTTTTTTTTCTTTTTTTAACAAAACTGAGCTATGTTTCAAACACACGCATTTGTGTGCTTTTATTAAAAAAAAAAAACAAAAAAAAATCTAAGAAAATAATAATAAATAAATGTGTACACATACATAAGATAGGGCGTGGAATGGTGAGTGGGTGAGAGGTATGTTTTCTTTATAATTTCGCTATGTATTTACATCCTGTTCTTTATATGCCATTACGCCTTCCGAGCATAGCTACTCTCTGGTACTTTTTTAAAATATTATAACATCATTTAAGCGTCTGCTTACCTGAGTGCGTAACCGCTATGTATGCTTCTTATGTCTTACATACAAGGACACACCCGTTAGATATTTTTCCTGTTGCTTTCCTGACTAAACGTACAATTATGTGCACCCTATTTCTTCTAAGAAAATGAAGCTTATGCATTACAATACCAACAGAGCAGACAGGTATATAGATACTTGTATTTATATATAAATGCACTCGCTTATGTATACGCAAACACGCATGTACTTGAAGAACTGTGCTAATATGTTGTTAAAGAAATGTTAATAAAGCACACATAAATGTGTGCTGCGTAACTTTGGCTTAAGCACGATTGAAGCATTCTTGCTTCTAAAGAGAGAAATGAAAGAATAGTTATATTAGATTTGCATTAAATATTGCAAAGTTTGTATTATTGAGGATTATTGGTCTTGGAAAACCATTTGGAAAGACATTAGAAGAAATAAAAATCGGTATAAATGCAAAAAAATAAAAGAATTATTCAAAGCAAGACAAGAAGAACAAATGAAAGTCTTAGAAAAAAATTCATTTCGGAAGCACTGTCTGATACTAAGCTATTCACATATATACTCTGATGTCATTGCCTATATTATGCAGATATCTTATAGCTTATAAAACGCTTCGATGAATTTCTTTTTTATGATGTTTAGAATTTTGCGCTTTTCAAGTCAGAATTCAATGTTTTTGAGCATGTTTCGCTAAAAATCAGAGCTATTGTCAACGGGATTTGGTTTGATGCGCACTAATTTACATCCTCTATAACTGTTAGCTGATTTACCGTTTTTAGATTCTCTCTATTAAACTTATATTGAGCAGCATTTAATAAGTATAACAACGGGTTAGGACTAAGGATGAACCATATAGGGCTTAAGAAATCTTCTTGGTAGATTTCTTAGATTTAATCAATTGCGCGTGAGCTTTTTCCTAAAATTCGATATGTTGTTAAGCTTGAGGCTAATCCTGAAAGTCCTTGCTTTAAGATATCTAAGAATTGTATTCCTTTGTATTTGGACCATGTTGTCTGGAGAGAACGTTAGCGTTCTTCTGACGGTGTTGGCTACCAGGCGCCTTAGTCTTACGATCTTCGTGATATCCATATGGCGCTAATTTTGCTATACTGCATTTTAGATTTTCGATCTTGTTTATTAAACACATCTCTGCCTTCGACACTCTCTTTATTTTGTGCTGTGGCCACGTGCCTTCTTCTGGTGTTCCTCTTCCCAACTATGATTATTATTATTATTATGTATTGAAAGCATTTCTTCTCGAAAAAGGGAAGAATCCGTTGAACTCAACCTTGTCAATGGTTCGCTGATTTAAGCTTGTAGTGGTGTTGGCGCTGCATCCACATGGTAAGATAAAAAAGTTCAGTTAAAACTGAAAACGTATAGAAAAATAGCAAGTTAAATTCCCATACGTAACACTAAATACCAGGAAGAAAAAAATAAAATCAATCTTAGTAACCTTACAAATAATAAAATCAAAAACTTCAATTGGATTACTAGTCAGAAATTGTGCTTTGAAAAGTTCTTAACGAGAAAATAAATAAAGACACGTAATATTTTGTTAAAACGCGACTTGCTTTCTTGTAGTCAGCAAATATTAGAAGAAGAAGAAAATAAATAAATAACCATAAAAAAAATTTAAACGAAAAGATAAAGTTTTCCCTGGATATATAAGCCTATTACTCACAGACTTTATCCATTTATATTTCTTTTCTATAAACCAAAAAAAACATAATGTTTTTCATTTAAAGCGCGCGCGTTTTTGTGCACTTTTCATAAAAGAAAAAATTATTAATAAGAAGACCAATTATATTTTGACATAAAATTATGGTCGAGGAACAAGTGGAATTAGATGCGAACAAGCAAGTCACTAATGTAGATAATAGTGATGATTATTCACCGATGCTGCAAACAACTGCACCTCTTGTATGTAGACGAGGTGGTATATCCGCCGAATCAATAACCGAGGAAGATGCCATTAGTTACGTAAAAAAAGTTCTGCCCAAGGATTGCAAGGATATGGCTGCATTATCAAAGATCACAGCCAAGATTTTCTTATTGTCACACCTAGATGAAAATGGACGTTCGGATATTGTCGTTGCCATGTTTCCCGTCACATATTTATCAGGTGAAAATATTATACAACAGGGTGAAGAGGGCGATATTTTTTATGTTGTTGCCCAAGGTGAAGTTGAAATTTTCATCAATTCTGGAATAGTTACAACTATCAATGATGGTATAGTAGTAGTATCACAAAAACGACTTAAGCAGGATAATGAATCAGCTGACATTGATCGTCTCGGTCCTAGTGATTATTTCGGTGAAATTGCTTTTCTTTTAGATCTTCCACATGCCGCGACCATCGTTGCCAGAGGTCTTTTGAAATTCGTTAAATTGAATAGAGTGAAATTTGAACGTGTTTTAGGGCCCTACGCTGATATACTAAATCACAACAGAGTACAACAGCTTTGTGTGTTTAAGAATTAAAAACCTAAAAACGATAAAAACGAAAAGCAAAATTTTTTAAAAAATTAAATAGAAAATTTGCCGTAAATAAAAATTTGAAAAACATTTGCAGCAGAACCAAGAAAAGCTAGATGTTGTGTGAACGATTACATAAGTTATTATGATTATTATTATTATTTTTATTGTTACATATAATTCTGGCAAAATGTTGAATGCTAGAATTCGCAATGTTAATTCTTTTCGTAACTATCTTTCACGAGGTCATTGCAAGAATAGTTGATTCAATTATTGTCTGTATTTCAGGACAAAAATGTTTAGTCAGTATCAACGGATTTTTTTAATCAAATAGCATTTTCGGATTTTGGGCGCGATTTTATAAGGAAAAAGTAATGGCAAACTTTCGAAAAGAAGTAAAAAAAACGAATATTTCGCGCTTTCATCTCGTTCTTAAAAACATAACATTTTCTTATATTCTTTATAGCTTTTACTTTGATATGCAAGAAAAATGATACTTAATAAATTCTTTAATTTTTTCTTTTTTAATATATTCAAAAAGCAAGTCATTCTTTTAACGAACACAAGACGATATTACGCCATTAAATCTCGTCTTTTCTGAGAGCGTTGCTTCAGTACTTGTTGAGTTTACCAAATTTCAAATTTTCTTGAATCATTCGTGCGTTTCAATTTACTTTATTTCAGTTTTATGCATTAAGTTACTTCAAAATTTTTTTTTAATTATTCATATGATTCAGTTCAATATAAACAAGTTGCAAATTTACTCCTTAAGTTATTTCATAATAGTAAGTATTTCTCATACAAAGCTTATTACTATTATTTTTTTTTTTCTATTTCCTTTCATCTGAGAAGGTCAGACTATAATAATTACGACCACATTAGAGAAGCATATATATCACCAAAGAAAGAATTGTGTCGTTGGAAGTGAATTGCAGTGAAATTGCGACCCCAATGAGAAATTTTGTATATTTTTAAAATTCTTAAAATTTTTTTTTAATTATCCAAAAAAATCTATTATTAATTTAATATCTACTCTTTCTTTTCTTTCGTAATAATTTAATTTTTGAATTATATATGTTTACTGTTATCAATCTTTGTAAACTAGCAGCCATTACGATTTTGTTTTAATTTTTGTGTACATATTATGGGGGATACTTTTACAATTCCAGGCATTTCATTTGTTTTCATGTCTTCATTATTCTCATTTTTTCTTTTTTTTTTTTTGCTTTTTTTATGTTTTATGCTCTGCAAGCCCCTGCCTGTTGTTATTACTGTTTAGTACATTGTTTTATGTCTCAATTTGTTGTTGTGTAGTTATTCAAGTTTTCGTTTCCTTCTCGGTTTACTGCAATTGTTTCAAATGTCCTCGTCTCAAATGTTTCATATTTTATATGCAGCAAAACAAGAAAAGTGAAACAATAATTTTTATTTACATGCCTACCTACATTTAAATATATGTATATATGCATATATGTCTCTCTCTCTCTATATACGTTATCTTTCTTTCCCTTACCCAGCTACAAGTTGTCATTTGTTTACCACATACTTGAAAATATAGGTGAATGTGTATTTGTGTGTTACTGAAAATTCTTTTTATATGTCTGTCTACTTTCATTTGCTTGGGTTCATTTTGTTGATTTGCGTTTGTTTGAAGGACCTTAAACTTATCTCTCAGAGTGAAAAAAAATGAAAAAATAAAAACCGCCGCACCAAAATTTACATTAAGTGCTTCAAAGGTCAGTGAATTCAAATTCATCTAAAAAAGCCAGAAATATAGAAAAAGAAAATTTTTGCTGAAAATATATTTTTATTATCAAAATTCAAGAAATTTTGTTGCAATTCTGCACTAAAGCGTGATTTAAAAAATTCCATTTTTTTTTACTTTTTTTAGACAGAAATTATATAGTTTAACTTTGTTTATAAAACAAAAAGATTAATTTCTTGAAAAGCGATGCAGGCGAACTTAAAATTACACGCGGATTGAACTCATATGAAAGTTCATATGAGTTTCTCTGGTGTATACCAAATTAAGGTTCATTTTCCTAAATTTATTAAAAAAAAAAAAAAATTAAAATATGTTTTAATATTTATGTGTTTACCCGTGAAAGCAAAAGTCGTAAGGAGCATGAAAATTCTTTTGAAAATTAAATGGTAGCGTACCAGTCCTTCCAAAATAAAGCTTTTATCTCGTCCACCTCCCTTATGATACCGCAACAGATTCAAACATTATGACTAGCGAAACGGGAATCTGGAAAAGTACAGTGAGCATCATATTGCCGCAATTTTTCGAAGAATTGATTTTAATAAAATTGGGTAAATTAAGATTTTTTTTTTTTAAAATTGACTTGTAGTGACTTGGAATAAAGGCAAGACACGATTACTGTTTGAAATTGAATATTACATAACAAATAAAAGGAAAAGTTCGTGAATTTATTTCGTTGAATTCTTGCAGAATTTAAATAAAAAACAAAATTTTATAAAATCGAATAATGAAAAAACCAATTGTTATAATAAGATATTAGGCAGAATATGGCTACTTATAAAAATGATGATAATATTATTTACATTACACATTATAAATTGTAGCGCATCGATAACATTTTGCTATTTTTCTAGTCATACCATTATACCATCATTGCAGAACATCTGTAAATTCTGGTCGAAGAACTGAAACTGAAGGATGTTCATAGGTCTCGTTTAAAGTGGACTTTACATTTTTAGTTCTACAGAGTGTGAAACAGAAAATGGCAGTCTTACGTAGACAATCTTCTATGTTAGGTACGGTTAAAATTTTCCGGTCATGCCCTATCAATTTTTTTTAAACCATTAATTAATTAATATAAAGTCTGACTCTGTCGTAATGGAAGACGACATTTTTCCTATTAATCAATTTCGAAAGGTTTGCCTTTCTACAGTCAAGCTTTCTACATTTTATAGAGTCAATAAAGTTATGTTTGGTGCGGCATCAACCTTTTCTTTTGCTAACTCTTCCACGTTTTACACTATTTGTATGCTATAATTTCATTAACTATTGAACGCAAAGCATTATCTTCTAGGTTTGCGTCTTCATGCGTCTTAGACAACGATCTTTTTTATTTGCATATTGTGATCGTAAGTGACACACCTTTTTTGTCGCCCCTTATAATCGTTTCGGTCGGATTTATTCACAAATGAAAGTTCGTCCATTTAAATCTCTTTAAATATGTGCTTCGAGCTTCACAGCCTATACAGCCTTGGTTCTAAAATGTTTCTTGATCAATCACTTCTTTCCCCAGCGATATCATAGATGAAATATGCCGATCCTCTTCAATTTTTTTTTTTGAAAAGCTTTGCCGACTTTGTCAACAAATGGTTAAGCCGAGGGTAGATTGTGTCTTTAAGATCAATATTACCACTATATACACTACTACTGCATTATTTACAAAGCGCCTTTAGGATAAACGCTATGAAATTTTTCCTTGATATCTCTACTATTTCTGTACCACATTTTACAAAAGAAAAGTTCAAATATTCCATTATCGTAGTTAGTAATCGGCAACGTTTATCCTATTTTCACTCCGAAGTAATTAGAGGGTTTGTCTTATTTACTTTAAAAAATGCTGCATACCGTATGAACATCCTCAGATCTATTTAGAATGTGGTATTCATAAATAAATGTTTTTAAAACAGACATTGATGTATTGTTTTAAAGAGCTCACGGTCAATTTAATGTACTTTCGCTTTCTATTTCGGTCTCTATTCAATCAAACATTTAAGTTTGTTTTATTTAATTTAAAAAAAAGAAAGCCTTTGCTTCTGTGTTCATAGTTCCGTTAAAAAATAAATCTTTTCTCAGCAATGTGACGACGACTTTGCTTGAGGGCCTATGTAGAACGTAGCGTATACACATGTTTTGGGCTTACTTCAACAACAGCCCAGAAACCTACATAACAATTGAAAGTAATAACTTTATTTTCTATGAGTGCTGCATATGTAAGTGCTTATCCATATGCATATAAAGCTAAACCACCAGTGATTTTATACGCACGTTATAGTTGCAATACATCGCAAAGGGTATTTGAAAAGAACACACTATTGCGGTTTATTAGTTTTCTAGGCAAATGCATGGTGAAGGTTTTCCGCACCGATCTAGTAAAATGGAAGCAAAACATGTAAAACTCTATTAATGCTGTTGTTTTTTTTTCAAAAACTTGCAAGGCAATAAATTTTAAAATTGTTGGCATAATAAAGAAAAGCAAAAAAAAAAAAAGAAAACCATTTAGGAATCTGAGAGAATAATAATGCTTTCAATAACAGTTTGCCATATGCTTTGAAAAACCTTGATTGTGACATGTGTGTATGTAACAAGCAAAGCCTCTAAACACATGTAGAGTAAGTTCTTTTCCATATTTTCGGGGCAAAGTGCCAATTTATTTTAAAAAGTGTCGCGTTGAACTTCACATAGATGTTCAATGAGAGTTCCTCTTGTGTTCTATATTTTTGCCCTTAACTGTTGAAATAATTTTGTGTGTGTGTCTTCATGAGTTTAGTGCGACCTAAGTTAGAAGATTTTGTTGTGGTTTTCTTTTTTAAGTTTTTTTTTTCGCCTTGTCCTGAAAAATGGACATACTTTGGCTGCATTGTTATTGTAAACGTTCCAGTTTATGCTTTAGTTTGGCTGTATTTAGTAAGTAGCTTTGATTTGCAGTTGAAACTTTGTATCATCAATATACGATGACTTTCGTTTTTTAAACAGTCTTTAGGTAATGGTTTTGTAATTTTTTAAATTTTGATTTTAATTTTAATATTTTTTTCTTTATTTCAATTGTACTCTTCCTATTAGATATTACTCATTAGATGTCCGTGCCTCAGATAAGGTCTTTTGATAGCAATTTTGGGAATGTTTGCTCTTGTTGAGGGCCTTGATTCTCAGATATTTTTATTGAAAGCAGAATTTCTCCAGAATTTCTCTGCAAGACTTCTAGTTCATATTTAACGTGAAAATTTCTTTGACAAGTGATTCGAATCTAAATGCAAAAGTATATGGTACACAAAGGAGAATATTTTGAGAAATAATAAAACAATTTTTAATGAGAAATTGCTGTTTTTAGTTACTGAGTTTAAAGTAAAAGTAGTAGCGAACATATAATTATTCTTGTGTCAAAATAGTTTTTAACAAAATGAAACGAATGATTGAACGGAAGATAAGAATGGAGAAGAATATGTGTGCAATGAAGGATATGAAAAAAAACATCGTACGTTCCATCATACACAATTGAAATTGAAAGTTAAAAATTTATACTTAATTAATAGTCACAGTTCGAATGTAGAAATTTTTATGTCGTACAATTTCGATATACACAAAAGTACATAACATATAATACTGGACGAAAATTTAGCAAAAAAAGCTACCAAAGTTAACTAAATAGCAATAGCCTCAATTGGGTAATTTACAGAAAAAATTCTTTGCAGTTTTTATGCTCATCATGCGTCTATTATTTTTTTAAAGTATTCTCCGCTTTCGCTACTAAAGAACCTGAACAGTTTATTTGTAAATATATTCTTAATCAAGTCGAAATTTCGACTAACTTCACCGACCGAAGTTGAAAGTCCATCCAAGTGCCATCCATAAACATTTCTAAAATCTCACAATTACGTAGAGAATATCAAAAAATTCTCTTTAAAGCCCATATGTTTTCGGTCAATTTGAGCAGCAGAATGCATTTAGCCATATTTCTGTCTGCTTGAATACTCTTTGAAATTGCAATCACCACGTTTATGTGTATTTATATGCGAAAAAGATTAGATTTCCAATATTTTCTTATCAGTCTTGTCAGGTTAACATTAAAAATATTCTTAGCATTTGCTCCTCACAAAGTAGGGGGGAACAAAAAATTAAAAATATTTCATATCGTAATCTTTTTTAACATAGTGGCCTCAAAACTTTTACCTTTCCTTTTAAAATTTCTAACAGTCCTCAGAAGCATAGCAATAATTTGTATGTGCAGCCCATACTCATACCATACCCATGTAGTATACAAATGAATTTTGAAGTAAAAGTATATACGATACGATGTGCGAAGTATATCGAGCGTGTTCTATTTAATTATAGTAAAAAATGTACTGGTGTATTTTAAAAATTTTTTGGAGCGGAATATAAAAACTTTGTTTGTTGTTATAAATCATTTAATTTACTTAATTTGTAACGACGAAATTAATTTCCTTTTTTCTACTACCAAATGAATTAATTGTTGCTTTGCTATACCAACCACACATTCGCCACTTAACTGCGTACATTTTATCGATTACTTGGATTTCATCTCATGAATATTGATAACACACTAAACTGTTATAAAACAAGCCTTATTGTTTATATATATATAGTTTAGTCGAGATCATAACACAGATTACATAAGAATGTAAATTGATTTTACATAATATAAATTCATTTAGGTTTTTTGGCGACAAAAATGGTGGATTTAAAGACAATCTCTTCAGAAATCAAAGAGATTATCGTAATATATCAGAAGTCACTGTGTATGAAAGGGAAAAGGAAAAGATATATGATAAAAATATGATAAGATTTCTAGATAGATACGAAAACACTATATATTTTCGGCAACAATTCGTTCGTACTTCAAAATATTCCGGGAGAATATAACGGTGTCATTACTTTTTAAAGTAAATTCATTCCTGCCTTTAGCTATTTTCATAAAACTAAGTAAATGCGAAAAATGCAAAATAAAAGCAATAATCAAACGATCCGAAATTATTATTTTCGATAGTAACGTCTTTTGAACTGATAACGAAGGGAAGTAAAAGGCATAAGCTTCGGGCTTTCAAATGTTACGTATTCCTTTCTCATAGAAACAAGAACTAAGAGCATTACCCTTTGACCATAATTATGGAATTCAAAGCGTACAGGATTTGAAATGGTTCAGTATTATTCTGTGAAAAACTTCAAAAGATTAATAAGAAACAATCAAGGCTTAGTGTGTACTTCTAATACCACGATCTGTACTGGTTAGATTCTTTAAGAGGCCTTACTGTTTGCCAGCGAAGAAAAGAAAGATTGAAGTAAATGCGAACCGCCATGAAGTTGAAATTTAAAAATCCGCTCACTAATCAGCCGCCAGAAGACTGGTGTATCAAAAAGAAATGAACGAAAATGAAGACTACATTCTTTTAGAATAAAGATGAGCCAGAGAACTATTATTATTATTTGTTCAAAATATTATTATTAGAAATTAAATTTGAACTCTATGCAGGCACTATGTCACTGAACCTATACTTGTAAACTTTAATTGAATATCAATTGAATATGTCGGTCCATGAATAACGCTGAATTTATTATAATAGAAAAAATATTTATTATAAAGTTAGAGATTTAAAATATTTATTGATTTACAATGAATTAAATCAAATATATAATTAGTTTCTAATTAATTTACTTTTTATTTATTTTGAAATTTATCTGAATAAAAAAAAAAAAATAAAGGGTAAGAAAGTAAAGCGATGATACGTTTAAAAAAAATTCTAGCAAATAATTGTACATAATTTTAATGCAAAATTTGCTTATTATTGCTTATAACCTATAAAAGCTCGCCTTGTTGCACCTGTAACCGTACATATAAAACGTAATTAAAATTATATCCTCTGAAAATAGAAAATGAAAGAAAACTCGTATGAAGAGAAAGTTTAAATTAAACTCATTTAATAACTGGAGCATAACTGAAAAAAAGCAAGAACAAGATATAAAAACTTAAATAAATAAAAACGAGCAAACCAACACAACTAAATATAGAACATACAAAGCGATGCACCAAATCTGGAAGATAGACGTTTACAATCAAGCAACAGGGGAACAAGTTTAGTTGGTAGGAAAGACATTCACATGACTGTGTATAAATAACAGGAAACATAAGAAGAACTACTTAGACACTCACAAGCTTAGATACATTGCTGTGGCGGTGGATAATTCGCACGTTTACAAACATCAGGTATAACTGAAAACTTAACATAATTTCTTAAGAATTTCTGAGAAAGCAAATAAGAAAATCTGGAACAAAATTACATTTATATGTATTTATTAGAGAAAATTCTTGCACTTATGTGTGTTAATGTGTTACGCTGTTTGTATGTATGTACAAATTGTGTGTATGTAAGTATAGAGAAATACAAAGTTACGCAAAAAAAGAAAAAAATAAATAAATAAAAAATAAAAACTGAGAACTGAGAACTGAGAACTGAAAACTGAAAACTGAAAACTGAAAACTTGACCCATATTTTCACCCTCGTTAAGTAGAGTCATAAACGAAAGAAAAAAAAAATACCGATCCGCATATGTGTTAAAGAATATCAAGGAGAAAATATAATCTAAAAACATAGTGGCAGCTGCTGCATCAGGAGCACGTTGTATTTGTGCGCGATGACTTGAATAAAATGCAACAAGATTTTGTTAACAAGAAGCCAACACTTCAAGACTTAAGGGAAAGGAAACGAAAACAAAGCAAAGCAAAGCAAGTGACAAATTAAGTGAAAATTAACACCAAAGCATCAACATGTTCTGCATCCAGTTATCACCAAAAACAACTTAGCATGCTTACGCACACACTCATTCGCCCACATATAATGCTCATACATGCATGAGCACACACACACGTTCATGTATATATATATATCGTATGTTTACATTTTGAAAATGCTTTCATTCAAAAAATTGTAACACGCTTGATTCGTTTTTCAGGCTAACAACCTACAAACATACACAAAGCCATACTCCATCACTCAATCCCCTCTTAAAGCTGTATACCTTGCGCATATATTTTATACAAGTTCTTCTTACATGCACGTATGTGTAAAAGTAATGAATTTAAAGGCTTCAAAAAAATATAAAAAAAATAGAAAAGAAAATAAAGGTAGAAAACAACGCATAACACAGTTACAGGTATTTGCTGGCATACTTTCGCTCTGTTAATGCACACCTATACATACACTTATATTTTTACTATACATACATTTTCATACCTTATAGACTAAAATTAATAAGCATCTACACCTACAACACGCATGTAGAAAGTCCTTTCACACACAGATGTTTCTTTCGTATTCTTCACTTCTTCGCATTTATAAAAAAAAAAGGAAAAAAAAAAGATTTTTATTATTGTTTGCGAGAGTTTGCCACCGAAAGCTTTTTACCTTTCCATTACCACATTTTTTTCTCTATTATTTTCCAAAAATCCTATTCAGTTATATCCCTGGATGCTGGAATATATTCATGTCGAGTATTCCTGTTGGAATATTTTTCATATTTTGTTACATCTTTGCCAGCTTATATTCTAATGTATTTATGTTGTCTTTTAACACAAATACTTAGATAAGGCACAGTTGCTGATTGGCTTTTTCAGTAACAATTCATTTATTTCATTCATTCATTCATTCATTTAAAGGAAACTAATTTACGTTACTTTATAGACTTTAATGTTTTGTTGTATTTTTTTTTTCTGTTTTACTTTTTAGATATTGTGGGGGAATCTGTAGTCAAGCTTCTTACTTTTTTAAAACTGAAGGGTTATATGCTTGCTTAAGCTTTTCTTTCTTCAATAAGGAACGAAAAGACGGGCCATCAGACCAATTTTAACCAAATGTCTTAAATTTTAAAGAGAATCATGATGTGAAACTCTGTTATCGGATTTCGTATTTATGTACTTTTGAGCATTTCGAACAAAAAGGTTGAAGTTGTATAGTTTTGTCGTCTGAAGATCGTTTGACAAATTAATATAATTAATAATTCCGATTTTTTTGGATGCGTCTGATAGTGTCTGCACTGTTTACACTTGAGGACACATTCATCTTAACAAACAGTTTGGAAAATATTCGAACTTTGTTAAACGAAATAAATTTTCTTTTTTAAAAAAATATCCTCTTAGATGTGGCCTAATTAATAAATTAAAAGAAATCAGACTTTTATTTATTTATTTTTTCTTTTTTTTGTTCAATCAAAATGTAAAACGAATTTGTTAAAGGATTTGTTAAGGATGATATGATATCCTCTTGACAATGTAAGCATATTCTACATATAGAAATCGTCCTGCCTTTATCGACTCTATTCTGTTAGGTTTGTAATATTTTGACTAAAATACCTAAAAGGTGTTTGGAAATTATTCAAATATTTTATCGGAATGAACGTTTTTATAATGAAACTTTTCAATCGTCATGATCGTCTTGTTATAATTCATCTTAGAAACATTTTTTAACTGGCATATTCGTATATCACAAAGCAAAGAAACTGTGTGAATATGCTGATTTCGGTATGGAAGAAAATATATTAGCTGATATATTACGTCAGCGCTGTTTTTAGTATTTTTTTTGAACTTCTTTTTCGATCCTGCTCTTTTCAAGTGAGTCCAAACTATCATATGGTTAATACTTAGTGTCTCCGCTATTAATTGACAGCTTGCTTGCCGATCTTGCCACACCAGTTGCAAAATTTAATCGACTTTTTCAGTGTGTGGCCGACTAGAGCGAGGTGAAGTTTTGACACTAAAATTTCCGGAACAGAATCGAGCAAACCATTCGTTCACTCATAGCATTCGCACCGGACACTTCACAAATTTTTCATAAGTTTTTTATATTTTTTATAATAAAAAAGCATCACATAGCGTATTTATTCAAATATTTTATTCGTCTTTACACGAACAAATAATTAAAAACCATCTTTATAAAAAATGTCAGCTAAAATCTCACCTTTTAAGCACGTGTACGTTTAAGACAATCACGTGAGTGTTGCCAGATATCAAACACATCTAGTGACAAAAAATCACGGGAACATAACATATCGTCTTATATGTACAAATTCATCATTAAATTCGTAAAAGCAAGCCAAGTTACTTCTTCGAAAATGAATTACTTTATTACTTATTCGGTTTAAATCTTTACCAATTACTGTATATCAAGGAACCAGTTTGATCTGTTGACAAAGCTACAATTTCATTGTTTTGGGATGAGCCAGAAGTAACATTCATTGATTATCTTCAAACAAGAAGAGCAATGAACAGATGACCAAAATTAACTAGTCGAACTTCCCGACTTGCACATCCTATCCAATTATTTTCTTTCTCCATTATACTTGAAAATATAGCTCCGTAGTAAAAATCTTGACAACAGTGAAGTGATGGACTCTGCTCTTGATGAAATCCTCCCTTTTTTCTACTAACGTAATATAAAAGCAGTTGGAGAATGCTAGAAAATTTGTATAGAGTGAAAAAAAAACTATGTTGAGAAATAAAGATATTTTTTCCAGAAGTTATTACTGTTTTCTTACCTATGTCAGGTATTTTGGGAATCAATCTCGTAGCATGAAATTTTTTGAAATACATAAGACCTTTTATTTCAATCAATCAATTCGTTGAAATGATATCACAAGAGTATTATGCTTTTCCACTGATTGACTTTTTGCAGACGTTTTTAAGAAAAGGTACAATTTTGCAAAGTAAATATAATTTTCTACCAAAATTACAGATCTTTTTCGGAAAAAAATTTTATCATAAATTTAAAAAAAAAAACAAATTTCTGTTAAATTAAAAAAAAAAAAGTTTTCATAAATTTTTTTCAAGAAAAAAGTTTTCATAAATTTTTTTCAAAAAACAATTTTCTCATAAATTTTTTTCCAAAAAAAAATTTGCTCATAAATATTTTTCTTTAAAAAAACCTCTTATAAATTTTTGGTGTGTTGATTCATTCAGCTCTGTTCTCATTTTGACATATGGTTCTAGAACGTGTGGAAAACACGTGATTTTTGTCAAATAAAGCATTGGTAGCAAACACATGCAGTTTGAGAGAATCTTCCACGAAATGAATCCCAGGAATGGAATACCACTGAGAAAAAACAAAAAAAAATCATATTTTTTCAATTAACTTAATACTTGTTAATATGAAATATAACGTGTTAATAGGACTCTCTGGTGCATACCAGTATATCTGGGTTAAAGACACCCATATATTATTGTTCTTTAATGCTCTATACGAAAATAGAAAGCACATAAATATACATGCATTTTATCAGAGAGCTATTGTGCCTTAGAAATTCTAATTCTTATATTAAGTCGAGCATATTGTTAGCTTAACATTGTTTATATGCACACCTTGGCATATATGCACACACTTGTTTGTGTTATAATATACAAGATGTTATCTGCTTGAGGAACTCCAGTAAGTTTGTCCACTTAAACATACATACAAACAAAACTCTATATTGTTTATACTAAAACTTATGCTGGTTATATGACCGTTTATACGCATTTTCGTACGTATCGTATGTAAACCTTATTTGTGTGCGTGTTTCCGTATATTTGCAAAAACACACACAATAAATATCTTGATGACCGTTATTGATTGGTAAATGAATGTGTTTTGGTTAGTTGGCTATATGTGAGTGCATATATATATATACATATATATATATGTATATATGTATATATATATACATATAAGCAGAGGTAAACAAATTTTCCATTTTATATAAACTTTACCTATTAATGTTTATTGTGCTGGTATGTGCAGCTGTAATAGGTGGTTATTGTGATTATCCCTTTGTGTATTTAGGTGCAAATTAGGCCAATTCGTGCAAAATATTAAAATACTGAAATTTCATAACAGAGTAAATTCAATTTCGCAAACATGCTTTGAGATTGTGTTTATAAATAAAAGAAAATTGTACTAACAACATTAAATTTTCGGAAAAAATAGTATACAAAACAATTTGAAAATTTAAAAAAAATCTCTCTTTTATTTATAATATAAAAGTTAATCGGAATTTCTAGAATACTCTTTTAAACATTGTTTTTTTTTTGAAAATATTTTCATTTGCTGCACACAAACATTAGTCAAAACCACTGTCTTTACATAACTAACTTCAAAGTGGGTTTGTTTTACTTAGAATCCGTGCACTATTACTAGAACGTGTTGTTTAAATGAACAACAAAAACAACTGCCAGAGATCAAAGTTAAACTAAGAACGTTATTGAGAACATAAAACCTTTTGACAAATGTATGTAAGAAGATTGCGATGAAAGTACTGGCATTTTTCGTCCCACCAACCCCTTGTTGCTAAAGTGCGATTTTCAAGCCAAACAGAAAACTAACATTTTGACATCTATGCATTTTAGAGTTGACAAAATATGAAAAGCCAACTATAAATAAAAAATCACTACAAACCTTAGTTAAAAGAAACTTGTAAAATATTACAACTTATGATATGAAACTTTGCTAAGATACAGAAAACATAACTCGCCTTTGCCAACAATGGGAACGATAACGTACAAAACAAAAATGTGTTATTCCAACATAAGAAAGAACACTTATGACACAAGAAAAATAAGAAAAACATTTATTATAGTATGAGAGACAAACTGACTGACTCATCATTTGTTCTATTGCTTTAAAAAAATAAATAAACTGATAGATGAGAACAGAAAAGAAATTTTCATATAAAGTCACCATGTTTTACTTACTCTGCACTACTTCCTTTTTTTTTTAAGTAAAACGAAGTCCGATTTCCCGTTAACAGTATACAGAATATATTAATTTTGCCATACGATTTGACACAAATCAAATAAAAATTGCTTATGTCGAATATAAATTAATCTTATCTCTACAAGAGAAAATCTCTATTCGATCAATCTTATCTTATGCCTAACCCAGACAATTTTTCTTTCTATTTGCAGAAATAGAAATATTGTACAAAACTAAAATTTAAATTTTGCGGAACTTGGTCAATAAATATGCAAAATTCTTAAATGTTTTTGACAATGAAAGTGGATAAACTCGTAAAGGAAATAAATAATTGTGTTTGCATTGCTCTTGGTGCTAATACGTATTTACCTTTACATGTTTGGCAAATAAAAGTATTTGGAGATCTTCAAATTATTTAATATAAGAAAGTTTTCCATTTCAGTAAAACCTCATCTTGTCAAATATAGCTGAAGTACAAAAATGATGAAATATTAATGCCGGTTCAGCAAAGACATTATTGGAATCCAAGTCGTACACACATGTTTTACCGTAAATGCAGGCTTCCTTTTCTAATTGTTTCAAAGGAATGATTTGATGGCAATTATGGTTAATATACTTAACTCAGGGGAAAAATTAATTCAAATTATATTTTTAATTATCTCATTTTATCGCTAATATTCTCGATTAAATAATTTACACTAGTTCTGCTTCATTCCTCTCTTCATTTGATTTCACGATAAAATGCCGAAAATTATACCTTGTTTTCATGTAATAGTTTATTTTCACGGAAGTTCTAACATGGGAGAGGACGTGAACTCGCATGCTTAGTTTATCAGCTTTAAAACCCTTAAATGGAGTGATGTCCATAAATTTACGTCGGATTTAGTATAGTTAGTTTTCATCATAAATTGTTACGATAGACCGATTTTCAGAGTAAATTATTAAAAGTTAGATGCTTTTGCCTTATGAACACTTAATTTTCGAAAATAGTTTATAAACTTCAGCAATTAATAAATATTGTGCAAAATTTTTCAGAATTATGGTTAATTTTGAAAAACAACTACCTTTGACTGAAATACCAATGTTGCGATATGTTTATTCCTAACATCGAAAGATTTGGTATATTCATTTTGTTATTTTGTTTGCAACGCCCAGAAAAAAGCTTCGGAGACCCCACAAATTATATATTTTCTTGATCAGCGTGTCTGTCTGTCCATCTGTCAATCTACCCGTCTGTCCCCCGGCGTGTCTGTGTGATTTTCCTATAGAACGAAGTTTATTATATGTATGTTCTTCTGTTTACTGAGACCTACCCATTGTAAAAGAAAAAAGAACAGTAGGCTTTTCTGTAACCCTTGAATGGCTTAAGAAGAAAAAGTATAGTAGACGGAAAGAGATGATTAGAAATATAAATTGCTTATGTGCGAATGGTAGACTGTACGGGTATGGTTGGAAAGCCAAAATTGAAAAGGATCGGAAATAAATAAAATAAAAATTATATGTGATAACTAATTATCTGAATTTCAAAGAAATGTATAAAAGAAAACAAATAATAAAAATTCTTATACCAACTGAAAGCTAATTATATATCCAAAGAGAGACGAAAATGATAAAATTACTGTGATTTAAATTTCGAAAAGAAGTGGTTATGTTTAAATAGAATTGAGTGAGAAAGCCATTAAACGATGGATTAATTGCATGCACCGCAATTTGCATCTGCTCTCTCCCTTTTTGTTTGCTTTACTTAATATTCTTGTTTCTATAAGGAAAAGCAATCATCACTCAAAGAAGTCAAATTTTTGTTTTATTAAAAGTGGTAAATCAAAAAGTAAATGAATGACTAAGTATGCGCTGATGAAAGAATTGCTAACGTGCAAATGAGAAACTGTAAAAAGGGATATTAAAAATATGAATAAAAGAACTCATTTATATGTAGAACATGGAATTAAAAGGTGCATTATTCATGCTATCTAGATAATTTGAATAAACTTTAAATAAAATTAATTTACAAAAAAACAATTTAATGATCGTTTCTAAAATTATGCAGTAAACTAAGTGCAATGCATAATGCCTTGCGCGCTTGAAAGACGAAGTGAGTATATGTTCACTCTAGCAGAAACAGAAGAAATTGCAATCAACCTACAAGAAGAATAAACGGTTTTAAGTGATCAAATATTGTACAATATCTCTAGGAATTTTATCACTATTGCTACTATCAAAGTCGTAGGCCTAATCAAACAGCAATGTAAAAAGGTGAAATTTCAAAAGCCTTGCGAAAAGAGTACTAAGATAGCATGCAAGTGAGCTGCTTAGGAATGAAGGACAATGAAGTAATGACATTAGACGTCACGAAACGGCTTCCGTTCAGATAGTCAGATCAGCATGCTAATTGTTGCTGCGAAGACTGGGCTGCCTATGGGCAGATAGGGATAACCTTCCCTACCCTCCCCTGTTCCCCTCTTCTTCTTTCGTACGACGAGCTGGTAACGGTTCTAGGTATGGTGAGTTGGCTAAATCTTTCCAATTATTTCGTTTGAGAATTGTCAATACCGAGATTTGACAAAAATCATTTAGACTTTGTTATTTACCGCATTCACTTATCAAAAATACGGAGTATCTCTGTATATTCGTCCCTTAATCTATTCTCCTGCTTATCTGTAAAAGTACAAAACAAACTGAGAGTTCTACCGCCCTCTGGAATTTTTGCTCATGATGTGTAAATTGTCAGTTTGCGTAAGTTTTTCATCTAAATAAATAGCATAAAAGATTCGGTCACACAGCCAAACACACATTTCTTATTTGTTTGTAGTTAATTTAATAGAATTAATAGGTTAATTCAATCTGACTTTATTGTAATCGAAACGTCTAAAAGCTCTTATCTATTTTTACGCCTTCAACCTACAAAAGAAAGATTTAAAAAAAAAAATTTTGTGATTAGGTTTTACTTTATTCGCCTTAAATCACCATAAATTTAATTGAAATATTCAAATTATAGTATAATAAATAACAAATTACTATTACACTGTAAATATTCATATTAAATATAAATATTTATTTACACATTAGTCCCAAAACTATACTAGAAACTGATATTTAATTAATTTTTAATATTTCGTGTAATTTCAAATTTCTCTGCATAACTTTCAGAAAGCAAAAAAAAAAAAGATTAGTGATTAAAATTCTAATAAATATTTAAAATTTTCAATTAAACGAGCGAAAAAAACCCTATTAACCTAAAAATAAACAAGCGCAGATGCCTAGTAATATATTTTTTCATTTTCTAACTATGTATAAATAATAAGTAAGGCGTAGATTTCATATTTAGCAGGATTTAAATAATTAATTTGAAAATGAATTTGTTCAGATAAGCTCGAAAATTGAAATTTTGTATTAATCTAATAGCAGACAATTTAATTCGCTTTCAAACATAATTTAAAATAAAATAAAGATTTGAGATTTTCTATTTTTAATCCTTCTTTTTTCATTCACTTATATATAAATTTCGATTTGATTAGTATCCGTTAAATTAGAATTTATGTAATCATTGAAATCAAAATTAATTTTAATTCCCTTAACTGTTAGCCCCATAATCATAGTATATCTCTAAACAGATATTTAGCGACTAATTACTTAACATCAAGCATTAAAAATCCCTTCACACTTGAAACAGAGAGTGAAATTCATCTGAATAAATAGAATTATTTATAAAAATGAAATCATCGATTCGCAAAATTGCAACAAAACCAAAAGACAAGCGACATTTTCATGCTTATTTCATTCAAAATATTTAAAAGCAAATTTTGCGATTCCCAACATGAATATGTTTCAAATTTTAATTATTCTAGTTTATATTAATTATTCTACGCGTAAATGAAGCTGGCAATTGTAGCACTAAACAATTACAACTCCTACATTAAATATGTACATATGATAAAACAACAACTTGGCTACAGATAATTGATGGCGACAAAAACGCAAAACTTTTAAAATTCGTTTATTGAAGACATACTTAAACATAAAAAAAAATATTTCAGTCTACTTTCCTATACCTAATGGAGCACACAGTATTTATATTGGTCGGTATTTTAATTTTCAAGTGATCGTCGAATATTTGAAAGAAAAAGTTCAATTTTCGAGCGAAGCCGCACGTTTCACTAAATAATTTGATTCTAAACATACTGTAAAAAATTGGAATGAAAAAATCAAAATTTGTTAGATTTATGCTGCGTGACGTTTTTGAAAATTGTGTTTCGAGAAGAATGCTTTTGAAGTACAGCAATTTATTATAAACAAATTCTTTTACTAAAATAAATTTTGTATTAGCCATTAGGGACATAAAAGTGCGCTTCCCTGTTTGAACATTTCTCCTCTTGCAATTTACTTGAGTTTTTTTTGTTTTAAAATGTCTCTTTTACTACATTTATCAAAGATAGAATTACACAAACAGCGAAAAACACAAGAAAACAGCTGAATATAATCAATAGGTGAACGTGTAATCAGCTTCTGATCGCTCTCATCTTAATATCTCTCGTCGCAATGAAGCTGCATTATGGTAGTTGTATATTAAAGTGCTTTTAAATCAGCACAAATGCTTTCTAAACCAATCTCTTAGTTTATTAGAGAAGTTAGAAATTAATAGCCAAGATATTAGACTACAAGTTCCCAGCCGAGATTCATTTGGCGTAGATTGTCTTCTCAGAATGTTTGAGGAGAACGCTGAAATTTCAAGGAGAACACTTTTTGCGAGTAATGATTTTTTCTCCGCATGTTCTAGAAGGTTCAAAGCATCTATGAAGCCAATAGAAAAAAATTGATTTAGTGAAGAATTTACACCAGCTCTCCCTCTTAAGCTAAAAATATTATTAAAGGAAACGTTCAAGTGTCACTAGAAGACAGAAGAGATTATACCTTTGACATTCTACTAAAGATACGTAGAAAACTGAACTGAGCAAATACGTAATAATATTGGAGTTTACAGACGAAAAAAGGAAATTTTTAATGCATAAATTTCCTAACTATTTCGAAATGTTTTGACTCAAAAGACAGTGTTTACCAATATTTATCAAACCATCTCTTAAGTTCAAGGATAAAATTATCCAGTCAGGTCAAGTGACACGCTCATATTGGATAAGTTTAATATGCTAACTTGCGATATTTAGTATTAGAATATCGCATCAAGTCCTTACGTGTTTGAAATATCTTCTATTTACTTTTAATTAAAATCTTGAAGCATTGAGAATATCTTTGATGGGTTTTTATAAACTATAAATCACTTTGAAGAGAAAAATTGTTTATATATTTAAATTTTTTTTATATATATATATTCTCAGCCTGCTAGCAGCTTACGGTCCATTAAATTTAATGGATTTAGTTTTCACTTTTTTTTGTTTTATTTCACTCGTAATATAATTTGTTGCTTTTATAGTACCAAGTGTAAAACACAAACAATTTTGGTTTAATTTAGTTTAAAGTCATTGGCCTCGTCTTACAAAGTGCAAAAAAAAAACAGCAACAAAAAATTAAAATAACATTATAAAGGCTAACATGCAAGCGTACGCAAAGAAAATCACACTTTTAGAGAGAAATATGAACATTTTACGGCGCACTTTTTTATACTTTTTGCTTAAAGTAAAAACACACATACATACATAAAAACATGCACACATAACAAGTAATAATATTCACGCTATATTTTCTCCAGGGAGTTGTTTTACAAGTGAATGGCCACGTAAAACAGTGCACATCCGCATGTATAAAAATGAAAAAAAAAATTAAAAATTGTTCTTTCTATTTGTTGTTTTTTCCATTTTTGTTTTTGTTTTTTTTTAATTGTATACATTGTGACCACGTTTCTCCGCAATGCAGACGTACGAACATTATTCATAATCAAAAAAAAATAAAATATTAAAGATGAGTTTTTTTTCGACACCTTAAGCAAAAGCGAATTAATTTGTGTAACAGGACCATATCCAAAATCTAAAAAGAAAAAATTTTTTTTGTATTTATGTTTGCTGTGTTCCACTTGAGACCCTCTTGGGAGCAGTTCAGGCCAAAGTAAATTCAGGCAAAAACTGCAGAAACGCAGCAGAAGGAGAATATAAAATAAGAACTACATTTTAATAAAATTGTACGTCATGTACGACTATTTGTACAGGACTATGCTGAAATCCCTTAGGGTACAATATCACTAAGGTCTTGTCTTGTTTCTTGTCGTTTGCCGAAGAAAATAAAGAGTAAAGTAAACACACAAAAAAGAAAACAAACAAAAAAAAAAAAGAAAAACATTTTTGCTTTATTTAGCTTTACCAGAGCTTATTTGTTATTTGTTGTTGAATAGCTCATCCCAGAGTTTATTTCAAGTACGTTGTAATGCAATAAATATTTTTTACATAAAGTAGTTGATGAAAAAGTTTTGATAATTGTGATAATAATAAATATTTCTCTTAGATGCATTTATATGAAAAGAATACTTCTGTGTATATTTATAATGACTAGCATGACCACGATAAACCAGGAAGTAAAACTTTGTAAAATTTCATATTAAAAACAATACATAAAATCTTCAAAAATTCTTAATTTGGAAAAGTTGTTTACTAACAATTTTTGTTGTTGTTTTTAACTTCTATAAGATACGAAAAATTTGAATAAGTTATAAAAATTCTTATTAAATTTCTTCTTAAAACTAACAAAGTCTACAAAGTAAACTTAAGCAATTAAAAGCTATACGATGTTTCATCAAATTAAGCCAATAATTTTTAAACATTCCACATGGCGAAGTTCTTTTCTTATAATTTTCACTTTGTATTTTTTAATTAATAAAAACGTAAGCTAAGTAAATACTGTTCGCAGAAGCTATCTAACGTATAAGTGTTTTGAAGAGACTAAAAATTCTACTGGAAATTTAAAGAAATGATTATTTTTTTATTAACCAAGAGAAATATGCTTCGTTAGCTAGTAACCACACGAGAATGTTAGAATTTTTTAAGTAGAGTGCTAAAAAGAATAAATTAACCACAGCATTAAAAAATTTATTTTTCTTCAAGTCAAGAACAAAATTCTAATTAAAAACTTTTAATGTTTGGAGTAAAAACATCTCATGAAGCACTCTAAGGAACTTCAGCTAATAATCTTTCGAAAGCTTTAGTTTATGATGTACTTGAGATTAATCTGATTTCCCTTTTGTAAATTTCCCTCATCGCCACTATTTTCCGTAAAAAAAAAAAAAATAAATATTATTTTTATTTTGCTTGTTTGTAAAGCACAACTTTGTTTAAGTATATATAGCTTGTAATGTCGCCCTTTTCTTTTTCATAAAAAGCTAAAAAATACTGCTCACCATAGCGGAAAACTTATATTGCTTTATGCTACAATGTAAAATACATTTCTCGCTGGCATAACATTTATATGCCAAAGCTGTCGCTGTTACATTTCATATTGCAGAAAATGTTGGCACTACGGACAAATATGCAGCAGCGTTCAACAACAAATGATGTTAGTTTTTTTACGGTTTTGATTTTCTAGACATTTATTCGGTGGTGTGTGTGTGTGTGTATGGAATAATGCAGACAATGTAACGTTTTACACCTTTTCGTTATTATTATTTTTAGGTTTTGTCTCCTCTTTTATGCTCAACAACCGGCAAACGTTAAATGTTGTACAATTGTTAATGTCTGTAATATGTTGTGTCGAGTTCCCTTTACCAGCATCATTACCAACACCAAAACCACAACAACCAATTGTATAGCATTTTACCCTTAAGGTTAAATGCTTAAGTTTATTTGGCTTGGCTCTCTGCCAATCATCAAGACACAACAACAATATTTAAAAGCAACATAAAAATGAGGAAAAAAATTTAACTAAAATTCTAAATGTCAGTTCGTTATTAATTTGATGGCAATTGTTACTTTTTTGTAAGATATTTAAAATCGTACCAACATAACTAGAAGGAAATAGTTTCGCAACAACAATTGCCTACTTTCTGGCTTGACAAGTAATTACAAAATGATTGCTCGTTTTTAAGCGTAAAGAGAAAACTATTTTAAATGTTATTCGTTATTCATTCGTATAACTGTTAAAATTTTATTTCAAATAACTCATTAATATTTTATTTTATTTAAATTAACTTTTCAACTGACAATTTTTTACATTTGCAATAATTACTTTGAAATAAATTTTCCTCATCTAAGAACGAAATTATAACGTTTTACATTTTGTATTTTCTATGTTTCTTTTTTTTGTATGTTTTCTGTTATCTTCACTTGCATGCCTGCTATGCAATCAATGTCAACGTAATGCAGTATGCATGTGTAGGCAAAGGATATACAAAAAAAATTTACTCTGAATGTTGGCAATGCCATGGTACGGCATCCTTTTTTGTTTTGTTTTCTTTTAAGCAGCTTTAGGCATTAACTGTCACTCATGTATTTATATTTTAATGGTTTTATCCATAAATAAGTGAAAAATTTATACATTCACATACATAGCAACGTAGAAGGTTATTTCGCATAAAACGTTTGAGCATAAAAAAATTAGTTGTTTGTTAAGTTAGTTTTCTTTTAAAACAAAATTTGCTTATTAAACATCATACAGTTATGATATAAAATTTCGTTAGATATTTACTTATAAAATACATTTTTGTGGTCATATTTTGTTTTTATTATGGATATTATAAAAATTAATTAGATTATTCTTTATCGCTCTATTTTTTTTTTTGTTCTTCTCATGATAATTTTTTATCATTTTCTTTTCTTTTCTTCTTTCAATCAATTCTTTCAATTGTTTTCCGGAAATGAAATTTTATTTCTATTATTAAATCGAAACATTAGCCAATAGACTTTTATTGACTCAAGTCGCGTACTTTTAAACTCTATAATAAAGCTGTGTAGCAGGGTGAAAACAGTAACTTAAGTGCCAAACTATTTTCTGCTGTCATTGCCGCATCGCAATGATGATGCATTTTTAATGAAAACTGCTAGATTAAGCTCATTAAATGTATGACTGAACTCAAGAGAATGAAACACTATATGTCAGCAAGAGTATGTACATGAAGGAAGGAATTGCTAGTTTTTCTTTGTACGTGCTTCGTGTGTTTTTATAATAAAATCCTTAGCAAGTCTTCATAGACATGAGAAGATTTTTTAATGGCACCAAAGAGTGTAAAATGAAGATATTTGAAATTAAATATTTCATAAGAAAAATTCTTATATTAGAAAAGAAATTGCGAACATTAAAAAAAAACGAATTAACAGCTTTTTGAACAAATGATAAAAGAATTCTTTAAAAGTCATTAGAGTCTTTTAAAGTCATGGCTTCGTAATATTTATTAAAGCAAAACTTTTACTTTAAGTTTTTTCTTAAACTTTTTACTACAAACTATTTAATCCAAAATATGATAATTCTGCACACATAGTTGTTAGTAATTAATAACCGACCAACTAATATATAAAAATTTTTAAATAACATATCACAACTGAATCTGAACAATAATATGGTGAATTCTTATAATACAATTTTCTAAAAAGCTTGAGTTTACTAAACTTCTTTTTCAAAATCTTTTCGTAATATTTCTCCTTTACTAGCACAGAGTTCCTTCTTCCTTGTTTTCTATTTGTATTCGTGGTTTGAATTATGTTTTACATTATTTTGGATTATTGGAGGAAAATTTATGCAAATTTAATAACATTACGACACTAACAATGCTATTCATAATTCGGTCAATGCGGCAAAGTCTAATGCACAATTCAATTTTGTACTGACACATAATAAAAGATAAAATACGATTTATCTGCAGTTTACTCTCTTTCAGTGCAATTTCTCTGCAAAATAAAATGCAAATAAAGAGCAAACATAATTTCGTTTCGTTTGCTAATAAATAGCACATTTGCACATAAGATTTTCTTGGGATTTTGCGTTCACACGCATACATGAAACCATTAGCTGATGCAATATCTGACCAACTACATATGATTTCAGCCACCAACTAATGTGAAAATCCTTTCATTGCAGCATAAGAACGCATTGGAACTTGTGCAAGAATATTAAACTTATTCACAGACACCAGCACATCGAGCAGTATTTTCTCCTACAAAAAAAAAATCTTTGTTTGTCTTTTAGCTTTGGTCAGGATAATGGCGTATATTTGATAGCAGGCTATGTGCTGACATATGTACGTAAATGATTATTAACGGTCGAAAGAATACCATGAAAAAAGTGGGAAAACATTTGAAGGAATAACAAGCACGAACATACCAGCTACTTGTGTTCAAATTTAAGTAAATTCCTAAATTATGAAAAGCTTTAATAAAACAGCATGAATAAAAAAAATTAGAAATTTGATAACATCAGAGAGTAGGGATTCCCAGAGTTTAAACCGGTCTAGCTCAGCTGACATTACAATGTGACGAAGAAAAAATGAAACAAAAAAAGAATTAAAAAATATACGTTCGTCCGCTTTCGCCAGATAATCATTTGTGGCTTATTCGATGTCGTTTACTTAGACTTCTTCGGTAATATGTCTGTCCATCACAAAGTCCGTTAAATTCGTTAAATAAGTCCTCTCATCGTTCATTTACCTTTAGTTTTTCTAACTTCATTTTTCCCACCTTTGCATCATCAACGTAATCCTCTTTCATATAATGCCTTTAGAAAATGAGAAAAATGTTGAAAGTAAATTAGGAATTTACAGATTAAAAATAAACCAAGAATCGTGAAAATTAATTGCATTTATTTAACATTCCATGTGCTGCGCTAGAAAATATCCAGATGTTGTAGTAAATACATCAAATCATTGCAGATCTGTTCAGAATCTTTCAATTCATGTGTTCTTCTATCATAAGCTAACCATTAATTAATTTCATTAAAAAGCGATGACAATCAAGATCAATGGGCTTGGTTCCTGGAGGGCATATTTTCAGTAAGCTGATCTTTCCACACCTCCACAATAATCACGCTTAACTTTTATATTACGAAAGCAGGTTCTACTCGGACGATTCAATTTCAGGCGAATTATGTTAGCATCGGATGTATATCGGTTACATCGTAGACATCCCACTCTTTTTTCTATGCCCATTTATTCTCCAAAAGAATCGACTGAACCACATAATACGAAACACTTTATTTCCAATTATCGTCATAACTAACATTTATTAAACGGCAGCCATCGAACTTTTCACAATTTTTATAGGACTTTTTTATGTATAGTTCGGTTAAGAGTTGGTGGACACCACAAACTTAGATTCAGACACAGATGTAGTCAAAGATCTGGATATTTAAAAATCAAAAACCGTACAAATAAGGACTTTTACTTTCATACAATTTTAAGTTTTTACCTGATAACTTGCTTTTAATGTTCTTCTTTCCTTTTTTGCGAATAAATAATATATAAACATTTTCGTTTTACTGAAATTGATTGATTTGAAAATGATTAATTTTCAATAAATGTTCATATCGATCGTACCGACATTCTTGTCCAAACATTTACTATAAATATAATTAAAGACGCGACAATTGACTTTAGACAGAGTTTCAATTCCTTATTAACTTCGTATGTTTCATAAGGTTCATGATATGTTATCTGTAATACGAGTTTATATTATTATCGTTCTTTTTCATTCATAGTTACGATATTTTTATATAAAACCGTCTTCTTCCTTTTGCATGAGCTGACGGCCTATAACATACTGAAAGACGGCAGTTTTAATTAAAAGTATTGAAGTCAAGGAGATTTTAACATATAAAGAAAGCAAAAATGTTCACATTCTTGTTAATGGAATATCAAAATATTGTACATATGTCCGGTGATAAATTGTTTTTTAATTTACAACAAAAACATTATTTACTATATATCTCATTTGAATCAACAATCCGCATAGACACAGTAAAACCCAACTGCATTTCAACGACAATATACATCGACTGCCTCCTTACAGTTCATGATTTAAAGTAAATATAAAACTAGCTTTAATTTAAAAACTTAAACTTGAAAACTCATTTCTTTTTTCTCTTCGTCTTGTTGTCGATGTTTCATGATCGCTTTTACATTTACTTCGTTTTTGGCTTCTTTTTTATAAACGTAAGTAAAATAATGTAAATAAAGCAGAATTTGCGGTTGTCCGCAAGGTTGCATACATTTTATTAAGAATTAAACATTAATCCCTGTCTAATATTAAGCGACAACGAAATGTACTGAAAACATAAAAATAATGAAAATAAAAAAAGGAGACAAAAATTACATTAAATAAATTGAAATTAAACTAAATTATTATAATAATATTAATTAAATTATTTCTTATTAATTTAATTAATTATTATTAATTCAAATAATTATTATTAATTAATTGTTAATTTATCAATTAAATTAATTATTAATCTAATTAATTTAATTAATTTTATTAATTTAATTAACCAGTTAGAAAAACGGCATTTTTCTTGCGACGCAGTATATTTTATACAATTATTTTATATTTTTCTCTCTTTTCGGCACCATATGCTATTTCTCTTTCCGGCATAGCATGCTATTTTTTTTCCAACTGTCCCACTACACCATTTTTCTTTCTCAACTGCGCAGTATACTATTTTTCTCTCTTATCGGTTTCAAGCGCCATTTTTGCTTAGAGCGGCGCAGTGAGGCATTTTTCTTTCTGACTGGAGTAGTAAACCATTTTCCTTTTTGCCAGCCACATTATCCCATTTTTTTTCTGAACCACGCAGTATGCCATTTTGCAATATGAGTGGCGCAATACACCATTTTTTTTCTAAGTGGCGCAGTATGCTATTTTTCTCTCTGTCTGGCACATTATACCATTTTTCTTTCTGACAGTATACTATGCCATCTTGCTTTCTGATCAGCACAATACGCCATTTGTCTTTCTGAAAGGCAGATTACGCCATTTGTTCTTGTAAACGGTGCTGTGTGGCATTTTTGCTTAATTCTGAAAAGAAATTGAACATCTTTTTTGAGTAAAACGAAAATTAGTATTCTAAATATAAAATATACCCATCATAAAGCGCCCAGTATATAACTTCAATTATTTGTCAGATGCTTGCGTGAATAAGTGTTTTAAGTAATTTGTTAAATATAAATTGTTTTAACTTATTCTCGTATTTTGCTCATTTCTTTGCAGATTGACCACAAAACCAAAAAAGGATAATTAATACGTACAGTATACGTCACTGCCATGATTACAGAAATAAATATCAAAACGCATAATTATAAGCCTTCGTCACTATATATCATCAATCATTCCCAGATACAAAGCCAGAACATCTACAGTTCTTTTTGTTTTTTTTCTTTTTTTTGTTTGTAAAACACCAGCTAATGATGAGTGAAATATCATACAAGTAATAAAATAAAAACAAGAAGTAAGCACAAATTTAAATTTAGTTACTTTAGCTAAAACACATAAGGAAACCAAATTAGAAAATCAATTTAAAAAAACCACAGAACTCTTGGGTTGTAAAATCTATAGATATATAATAAATTTAAAAAATTAATATTAACTCAGCAAACAACAATAATAATATTAAATTAATATGTAATATAAAGAAAAACAGTCATATACTCGCCATTTACGAATCAAAGAAGATTTTTTCTTAAAAAAAAAATAAAAAATATAAAATAAACAAAGAAATACATTAGGAAAGTTAGCAAAAAAAAAAAAAAAACATCAGCAACTATTAACGATGTTGTTACACAACGATTTATACAAAAGACAACTCTGTTTGACACCCAAGACATGCCGAAGGAAAAGCATGAAGAGCTTTAAGGTTTTATCTAGCCATAGAAAGAAATGCAATTTTCAATATTTTAAAAGCAAAGAAAAACCGTCATCAATACAACAACAGCAACATTCAAGGAGGTTGTTTTTTCAAAATCAAGAGACTTGTAACTTAACAACTATTAATAATGGCAATTCATATATAGCAACAGTACATCAGCTAAGAAGAAATAATCAACAAGACCTGCAAGGGCAGCATTGCGATAACTATAATTTAAGACTGGGTCTCCGTAAAAGGCGTCTAAGGCGAAAGCGTAAAAGAAAATCCTTTAGAAAGCTTGCGATTACCTTAGCCATACAACGTCAAGTCGCATTAGCGATCTCATCAAATAAGGAATCAACAGACGTAGACATCGTAACTAATAACAAATGTCTTCTCGAAACGATAGAACAATTACCATTACAACAATATCAAGAACATCATTATCATTATCATCGTCAAAAACAATATGGTTATCATCGCTTTCATCATCAATATATACAACACCAATATCAAAAACAAAAACAGCAACAACAGCAGCAGCAATGGCAACGGCAACAAACCGAAACCAATTTAGACTTAAATTTACGTCAGAGACTTAACAACAGTATTACTATGTTTAATATAATCACTGTTCATGCATTGCATGCTCTCTTAACCGCTATAACAGTGTTTTATGCGAGCATCAGCACCATCATGTCAACGACCGCAAAACATATAGGGAGTGTTGCCATAGCTGCCACAACACTGCCAAATCAATTGATACAACAGCTGTTAAATATTTTACAGCTACCGCTACAACGGTGGCGACAACTATTGTATTGCCATTGCCGTTGCTTATCGACATGCAGCAGCTGTAGCAGCAGTCCGTATCGCAAACTATCAATGACAACTAGAGGACTTAATAAATACTCATGGATACTTTTATTAATATATTTGAATTTATCTACCAAAGGTAAGAGTAAACCGATAGGAATATAAATAAATTTTTTTTATTATTCTCATAGTCTCTCTGTTCAAATCTTGAATATGCATTGAGCATATATAACTTGAGTAAATATTAAAAGCTAAAGAAGCCTTTTAAGCGGTATACCGCACTTTGATTAAAGATTTTATATAAATAGTAAATTTTTTTAAAAAATTATAAACTTTTTTTATTAATAAAATTAATTTTTTTATACCAGCCACCGAAGGATGGCGGGAGTATTCATTAAAATTAGAACTGATTTAAACATATCCATCTGTCCGTCTGCGTGATGTCAGTCGTAAACATCTTGATGGCCTTAAAAGAATGAATATATCGGCTACAAAGTTGGGAGAAACATTGAAAGTTCTTGCACGCAATAGGTGACGGGCCACCCCTACAGTGGAATATAAGCTGAAAACATCTTCGTTTTCTGGAGTTCCTACTTATAGACTACACAATAAAAATTTCCATGATGTTCCATAAAAATGGAAAACGACTGCCACGCCTACCTATTAAAATTTAGTATTTTACCTCCTTTTAGAGATAAAGGTAATGAGTATGAAATATCTGGCACAGATGAACATAATTTTCTTCCTTGTTTTAATTAATTTTAAATTGGAAGGGAAGTTCGGAACATTGAATCACGAAGTGGGAAAATAATTATAATAACAATCGATATAGGAAGAAAGCAAGAAAGTTAACTTTAAAGCTTTAGCCGACACATAAACTTCATAGAATCATAGAGAAACATAAAACGGACTAATTAGTAATAGAAATGAAAAGACTTACTATGTTTTATTGAAAGGTTTTATCAAACGACTTAAGGGTTAGTCGCTCTAGTTCGCTTGTTTTTATTAATTAAAATTTGAAGCAGATTTTTAATGCTGCCTTTGGCTATTTGAAATTTCTTTTTTTCTATGTTAATTTTTAATATATTATAAATTGTATAAAGTGAAACAAGAAATAATATTATTATAATAAATTAAATTTTATTCAATTTTTAAATTAAATAAAACCCTTTAGGATTATTTGCTTCATTTAATCTATTACAGCACACTTACTTGATTGAAAATATTGGAAATTGAAATAAAAAGCCACAATATCTTAATCCCTCTTCAGCTCTCCTCTCATCCATGCGTTATATTAATAATTCACAAATTCAGAATGCCCTATGATGGCTTATTTATTCATATAAACATTTACACACGTGTATAACAGCATTATATAGGTATCTATAAAATAATTGTCTATAAATTTGTTATATACAAAAGCATGGAACGACAGATAGAGATCCATCAAATAGGCAGCATTACACAATGGGGACATATTATATATTTGTTCCGAAAGCGTTATATACAATAATGCACGGATATTTGTAGAGAGGTTGGTGGGGGATTTTATTCTACAAAAGTCAGTGTTACAGTTCGCATATGTTACAAGATAACAATATATGTGCGTACCCTCATTTGACGATGAGCAAACTATGATTGAATGACAGTTTTGATGGCATTAAATATTCCGTTATGCAGATGTTATAAATAATATAATGATACTCAGTTTTAGACACATAAAAGATAATGGTAGTTTATAGGCAGGTAATTATGGTTACAAATCTAAAGGGACTGATAATGTCATAACAACGTAAAGAATGAAAGAATTATACAATATTTTTATTAAAATTAAGTTAATTAAATTAAATCAACTAAAGAAACAATTGTTTAAATCTATTCGGAAAAACTGGAGGAAACTCTAAATGAAATACTGGGAAAAAAAACTTCTTCTCTTATACATCTTCGATTTTAAAGCCTCTTGAAATGATTTCATTGATTAAATTTTATTCAAAAAAACACGAAAATGGTCGCGAGGCGTTCGTTATTTGAATGAGTAAATTGTTGTAATTTTATTTTATTTTCTCTGCTTTATCGCTCAAATCAGATCCACTTTTTATCTGCATTGATGCATACGAGGTTGTTGAAAATGATAAATTCTAACACCTGCAGGCCAAGTGATGCTTCGTAGCAAGCTGCAAAAATTTACAAGCAAAAGTAAAGACGGATTTTATTTAATAAAGCGTTCAAACAACTTAACCCATTCTGGCTATTCCGACAATAGAATTTTCGACACAGGGCTAGAAATGTTTATTTAAATAAAGATTTTCTATAAAAATTTTCGATAGTACAAGCAGTATCGAATACCAAGATACCTCCAATGCATTCATACTACGAATTTATTCATTTATTTGATCATACGATTTAATTCCAAGTCGTAATTTTCTTGTTTATTGAGAACGTGGTCATTGGATGAATTGTGTTAATTTTTTCAAATTTCATTGCAGTCGTGTGTAAGGTAAGACCGAGTCTTTCAATATGCAACATTTTATTCACTCCGTGCCATTATAGAATGTAGAAAGTTTCAAACTTGATACGGAAATTTTATTAAGGAAAACCAATTGTAACAGCAAAAAGTGTTTTTTGGCAGTTTTTTCGAGTTTTCGAGTAATTAAATATCGAAAAATATTAAAAAACACCGGAGCCTTTCTTGTAAGCCATATTTAATTTAACACACCCTGCACCCAAAGCAAATCTAAAAAAATCTACAAGAAAATCATTTGATCATATATATATATATATGAAATAATATACATAGACAATATTTAAAAATATATATATATATATATATATATAGTGACTCTTTGTGTCCAAAACAAGCTATAGTTTATTAATAAAAAATATTTAAATTAATATTTTGAAAATCTCCTACGTACTGCACTAGAAAACGTTCGAGAAAAATGCATCTAAAGTTTTATTGAAATGTGTTATTTTAAACAATTTTGTTTATTACAAAAAAATTTTTATTGTATTTTTTATTACTCAACAATCCCATAATCATAAAAATGCTGTCCCGCATCTAAATTTCCTCATTATATTCTTCTAAGATTGTATGCTCGAAAGTGCCCATTTTCACTATAAATTTGCGTGCAATAATTATTGAAATGTTTGCCATCGAGAGAATGTCTATCAAAGACATAAACACAAACGGACGGAGGGACATGCTTAGATCGATTTAGAATTTGATACTTATTAAGAATTTATATATTTCACAGGTCTCTATAAGGCCTGCTTCTTAGTGTTGAAAACGTTTAACTATATAGGGTATATAATATAGGGTATATAAATATACCCTCACCCTTCGACGGTGGATATAAAAATTGTATTGATTGCATTATTCATGACGCAAAGCATATAAATTCAAAACGTTTTGGTAAAAGAGATAACAAAATAAAAAAATAACCGCAACAAGAAAAATTACTCTCATTGAATGAATTGTTTTCTCTAAATGGTTGTTTCTAACAATTTAAAATATTTAGAAGTTAGTACGTGAGGGTTTTTCTTTGATAATTTATTAAAGTGAATTTAAAACTTTAATGAATTTTACCCGCAAAATATGAACCAAAGGAAAACATTTTTAAAATTTTCATTTTAGCTTAAACTTAAAAGTCTCATGCGTTAAATTGCGCAATATATATATGTATATATATATGCGCATATATACTTATACACGCACTTTATATATAAAGTTTTTGTTGAGAATATTTACATCCTTTTAAGAAAAAATCGTAATATCTTACTAATGTTAGCACTGAGTGTCATAAATAGTTTTGCGGAATAAGATGTTTTTTCAGTTGAATTTTTAATGGATGGGAACTTAAACTCTAATGCATTTTTTTATACTGAAGTGCAAGGATGAAACCAATTCCAATGCTTTTTAAGTTACCAGAAATAATTTAGATATCAAGCTTAGGCTTAAAGTCTAAAAAGAAAAAGCAGAAGAGAGCTTTCTATTTTTAAGTTCTTTTACTAAACTATAAATAACATAAATAGTTTGTTTTAAGAGTACACACACACACATTATATCTAAGCGAAATTTCTGATAGAGTCTTCGTGTCGATAAACAGCGCTTAATTCATACTTCACGACTGCCGTATATGTAATGGAAAAAGCTTATGGTTACCAAAATGGTGGATGTAAAATGTATTAAATCTTTGCCCTGAATCTCTTTTATTAGATTTTGATTTTCAAATCAAACATAATTTTTTTTTTTTTTTTTCATATTTTTTACTTTCATCTTCTTACAAAGAACGTTTTCTCTGGCTATAGTTTATTTTTGTTCTTAAGTTATAATTTATGTTAAGTGGTTTAGCCTTGTTGGAAATTTATCGACATTAAGCCAACACACTTAACCAACTTTACTTAGTTAATGCTGTTAAAATTATAAATAGAAGGCAAAACACACTCCATGTGCTTTCAAGTCATTAACTTATCTGAACTCACACACAGATTCAATAGTAGGGATGACGAGGTTTTACCTAAGCATAAAAAAATGAAAAAGTAAAACAAAAAAAATACAAAAAAAAAAGAAACAGAAGTTAAGAAAGAATGAAAGCACTTAACCACTTATAGTCTTAATCTGAGTATTTTATCTTTAAATACTATCAACACCGCAAAAACAAAAGAAAATTTTGCACTAAGTGTGATGCACCTATAAACTTAAGAAAAGAGAAAAATAACACTAGGAACAAAGTAAGAGTACAAAAACAAAACCATACAAAGTAGATGTTTTTTTGCAACATATTGTCACTTTGACATAAACATACATATATATGTAATGCAAACGTATATAACTGCACTTACATGCCGACACCGACCGACGTACTTCAAATAAACAAAAGTGACATTTACGACAACAGCTGAAGAGCACTTATGGCATAACCACGTGCCATACACTTGAAATTGTCTACCGCTGCAAGGCAATATTTCATACACCGTGTATAGAAGATAGAGAGAAGTGCTAGAAACTATGAAAACATATACAACTTAAAATATTACGATATATATATACATACAGTTGTGCGCACATGCCTAGACGGCTGTGTTTATAAGTAATGAAAATATATATGTATATGCATATGTATTAGATATAAGTAGTTTTGTAAAAGGTAGATTTAGACATTTTTTTCTTGCTGTTGACGTTAATATTATTATTATTAAAGTTTTAAGTTCGATCTCTGTTCTTACTTCTTTTTTTTTTTGAAAAGAAATCATTTCTCTAAAATACCATAAGCGAAGGTAGGACTAACGCGCGCACATGCAAAATGTATTAAAAAAAAAAAAGTTTTTATAAGAAATTTTCTCTATTTTTTATATGTTACAATATAAATCAAGAAAGATATAAAGTTTTAAGTGTATTCAGTATGAAAATATAAAATAAATAAAAACAAAATCAAAGCATATTTTCGTAAAGGGATACCGTATAGTCAGAAGTTGTTAAGAAGCGGACTATCAATTAACTGATATCATTAGCAAAAGTAAGCAAGACAAAGAATAAAGAACAAAAGAACATTTTCCGTTATTCTCTTCTCATTCGACACACATTTTTCTTTCCCTTTTTTTTAAGTAAAAGAAGTAAGAAATTAAAGTAGGACTGTCTTGAAGCTATGAATTATCTAGCGCTACAGCTAAGAAGATCCATTCACTTATAATATATGGAACGCTTAACTTGTCATATATATCGTATATCGTATATGCAAATATATCGTATATCTAGTATGCGATATTTAATTGAGTTCTGTATATCATTTAAATCAAATTTTTTGTTCGATTAGGCGAAGGTTTGTAGATGACGTCCACCTCACTGCGACAGAGCATACCTTTAGTTCCTAGGCGTATCTAAGATGTCAGGCTAAAAATATTTAGGCACTACCACATAGCTGCCGCAAAACCGAGTTGTTAAGAAGCGCGACAATCAAATCAGCTTACTTGACTCCAATTTACAGTGCGTCTCTAATTACGATAATTACGAGTGAATACCCGGTCGATAGGGGCATAACAATTATCGTTGGGGCATACACCTCTCACACTCCCTTTCTTTGTCTCATTACTAATTTCTAACCATCAGGTATAGAATGATTGGTCATTTAAAAAAAAGGAGATAAGGGTTCAGCCGCCGTATTGCTTTCAAAAGTTGCCTAATTTTTATGAACTCATATCGTACGTTACATATCATAGAGTTAAATATTTTCTGTTAATGAACATAACGGTTGTATTTCTCTCACTTTCTATGTGGAACTCCTTTAAAGAAATCAACAAAAAGGCCATAGAACTTAAGCAAAACTAGCAATTGTAACTTGGTTTCATTGAAGAAAAATATATGATTTTTTCAATTTGAAAACAAAAATAAACAAAAATATTTAAAAAAAAATTTTGTTTTTCTTAATAAAAAAAAAAACAATTAAATAAATAACTAATACAAATTTACTTTTTTTTCATCTAAATATTGTATAAACATCAATATAAATATAAACAACAATCGGATGGACGGACACTCTTAAGCTGATTCAGAGAATGAATTTGAATTGATCGGTGTAATGAAAGCTGGGTCTGTCTTAAGTGCTGATGGTTGTTACGCACATCCACACAAACTTATAATAATATACCCCATACCACAAGTGCTATAAGGTGCCAAAAGTATATGTGAACCACAAATTATTTCAAAACATCTCATAGAATTGTCCAATTAAAAAAAAAAAAATTTTTTTTGCTAGACAGTCTTTTTTTTATTCGAATAAATTTCCCCAACGATGCCATCTTTTTCGTTGTACTAATCCAAAATTCAATTAATGAGAAAGGAAATAATTATTGGTAATAAGAAGACTTTTATTTGTATCTGAAATTTGGCAAAGTAGCTTCCTAATACACATTTTTATTTATTTTTAACGAAAGTAGCTGAAAGACTCTTTGCAAGTATATGACAAACTAACGAAATGCAAATATTTATTTAATTTTCTTTGATCGTTCTTTATTAGCATTTTTTATGTCAATATTATTCGTTGTTTAATACTTTCTTTGTTTTAATAAAATTACAAAAAAAAAAATTTTTTTTTATTTTTTCTTGAATTTAAATACAAATACATTTTGAACATATGCCAGAATGGAAATCCTCCTCTGTGAATTGCAAAATGTACAAGCAGCAAAAATTGAATTAAATCCATCTCTCTCTGTCTTTCTTTTATATTTTAATTACTCTTCTACAATGCTTAATTTTAAATAAACTAAACTTTCCAGAACATATGACTAAGCATTACTGGCACAAATCCCTTGCAGCTATTTGCAAAGAACTAAAAGCAAATAGAGTGAAAAGAGAGCGAGAAAAATAAAATGAACGCCTACAATTATGCTTCTTCTTCATCTTCATCGTCTTTCAACAATATGCAATTTCAACACTAGAATTAAATTCCTTAACTGGTGTAAGAAAAGATAAGGAGCAAATGTAAGAAGAAAAAAAAAATGTAAACCAGCGAACAAAGTAAATGAACCTATGCCAAGCAACTGCTGAAATGTTATATAATAATAACACACACACAAAGACTTTAGGGCAAAACATTGACACCACACAGACAAATATTCAAGAAAAAAAAAGAAAAAAAAAACAAGAGATGAAAGATATTATGTAGGATAATGAAACAAAAAAAAAAATAAAAATAAAAACAAAAGTAAAAGAATACCGAAATCATGCAGACAGTAATAATATTATAAGAAATCTCTCATTTTAACTAGACAAAGAGTTAAATAAGTAACCTATATTCGTGTGGGCAGGAGTCTTGGGTACTTAACTTTTATATTTTTTAAATGATTCTGATTCAAATTGACATCGAATCTCACACCGGCCTTAGAGACAATACATCATAAAAGTTTCCGCAAATATGCTTAGATTTTGCGAAAATTACTTTACTTAAGCTTTTGCGTTTACTTTTGCAGTGCTGCCAATTTATTATTAAATAAAGATAGAGGATTACCAGGATTACCCATAACACGATTCATTTAGCTAGACTTTCCTGTTTTCATACCTTCGATAACGATTTCACTTTGAGGGAAAAGTTAATTATTTGAGAATCCTTTTTTGGGTATTGGGTCAGAAAAGCACTGGTCAGAAAAACTATAAGTCATATATTCAAACAGATTCCATCAGAAGGAACTTTATTTGGTAAACAGGGAACGAAGACCACCTCGAGGTTTAAAAATTTTGCTGTAAGCGATTCGTAACTGACGAAAGTGTTTACTTTGTTTTGTTACTTAGAAATTATTCTTATTGCTTACTGTGCCCCCTATGGTATCAATAGGCGTGTCATCTGAACCAGCCATTACGGATAAAGTCACTTTCAGTGAAAGTTTTTTGGAATGCAGCGTCATAAATGAACAGAGCTTAAGCTCAATAGTAGAGCAGGCGTGTACCGTTAAGAATATTCGACCTTTCCTACGATTGTAATCAGTGGCCTAGACTGTACTAAGATTTTTTGCAATTCAGATTATCTTGGCCGATTCACAATTCAGCACTATATTCTTCTGAGTTATATAAAAGATTTAATACTTTCTGCCAGTGGCTTTGTTTTGATAAATCACCCCATAGAATCGAAGCGAAAAAGAATTCAATTTTAAAGTAAAGTCGTAATAGAGTACATTTTGACAAATAAATTTAAAAACATCTCTAAAGGAATTTTATGTAGACATCAGAATACGAATATTTCGTATTCCTCTATTGCTTACGATGTACAAACATGTGCTATCTGCCGCCTCCAGAATGTCATGACTCGCACGTGTTTCCATAGGTTACTATGTAGTTCCAGATTGGTAGAGCAGTATGTATATTCATCGTATTACCTTACCTGCTCAAAACGTTTCCTTTGCTATTCTTTTGTGTATGCATACACTTGCGCAGCATCTTCAGTCCTAAACGATTTCGAGCCATTCCTAAGAATTTAGATACTACCACGGCCACCATGACACTCCATGAAAGCTCATTTCTAAATGTCGGGCAGAACCATAATGTTTCGGGGTCTAGCAACTAATTGTGGTGCTGGAAAGTGTCCAATCAAATAATTACCGTAAGTGTAAGAAGATTTAATAATAATTTCAATAACAGACCTCAAGCTGCTACTTTTCTCAAGCCTCTTTTAGCCCGAGAATTTCCATAATAGTACGGCTATAAAGAAAAGGGATAATGGCTTTAGCTTATTTATAATGGAAATGTAAATCTCTACAGTACTGTTTAGTACTAAAAAATAAAGTACATGTTACACTTCCAATTGAATTTTTTTTTAATATGATGCATAATCCCCTAAGTTGATCCCCTCTGTTTTCACGTCTACGTTTTCAAAACTACTAATTTTCAATTTCGCTATCATTTTTTACAGCTACAAACAGATTAAAATTGACTTCAAATCTAACGCTTAGCAATACTTCTCTTAAAGTTTTCACATATAATTTATGGAATGCATCGTAATATCTCTTAGTTCTACATACCGGGACGTCAAAATTCGTATATCTTCCTTTTTGGAATTAAAAGAAAAAAAAAGTGATATAAACTAATTTGAGAAAAAGTTTTTTACTTAATTCTCTAAAAGCCCGAAAATATGCATTTTTGTTTAAATTAATGCCTCGCTTAAAAGAACATTTTTTTCTCTCAGCTTATAACGGTGGTCACGATTGTTTTCTGGTGTTTTAAGCAAAACTTTTTTACAGCATACATTTGAAAAGCAGAAAAACTTGTTGACATTCTTTGCATACTTTTGAGAAATTTTGTTTTTTTTTTTGTTTCGTTTGCTTTCATTTTTAATTTTTTATTTCCTGCATTTCCTGACAATACTCGTATATTTTTTGCACAACAGTAGAATTATTGGTTAAAATACTTCCTTTGAGCGCATTTAAAGTGAGAAAAAAAGAAGGTTTACCATAATTGCTTTACAGACAGTAACTTTTTTTTCATTTTCTGCACTATTTTTATACCCTGCGAGCAGCACACAGGAATACAAAACAAGCAAACAAAGTACTTTATGGCTGTAAATTACCAGAATATGCTGAAATAAATATACATTTATAAACAGCATAACAGAGAAAACGTTAACTGGATTTACATATTTAAGCAGATTTTAAGGAGATTTAAGTTTACAGTAGATGTGGAAATTGTTCATTTTATTTGGTATGTTAATATTGTTATCAATTTCTTATTTCCGTTTTTTTTCTTTTTTTTTCTTTTGTTTGTAAATACTTTTGCTTATCTTTCACAATTCAAGTTTCATTCGATGCATTTGTTAAATGAAGCGTATAGACAAATGCAAACACTTAGCTAACAAATCCAAATACATAAATTAGAACAAAGAACGTGAGAGTAAAAATGAAACTATATATTCTTATCAAAAAAAAGCCTTCAAGCTAAAGTAAAAGTACATTTAAGGAGATATTGTAGTTACTCGTTATTTCAAAGAGTCTTTTCTTAAAGAAATAACGTGATTTATTTAGGAAAGCATTACCGAAAGAAGATTTAATATTTTAGTCACAGCATTTCCATAGCTTCCTATCCCCATTTTCATAAATTTGAGTTTTATGCTCAATCTAAACTGATTAAACGTAGAGAGAAATCGGCTCAGATTAGTTAAGAGTATATGTGTTATAGAAGTTTCAGTTCGCAAATTCAAGCAAGCGAGACCTTTCCATTAAAACAATATTAAAAAAACAAATTATAAAAAAGAAAGGTAATATAAACGAAAAAGATGAAAAACTTTGAAGAAACACTAACGTATGTATATGTACATATAGCCATGCATTTTCTGACGTGTAGTGGAAAAATCTGTTCTGTGCAATGGAGAAATTGCAAATCACAGATTTCAGAAGCAACAGCACTGTACTTGAAATGTTTACAAATTATATCAAATAAAAAAAAATGACTTTTTCTTTTTTTAGTTTTCTGAAGAAAATACGGAAAACAAAAACTACAAATAAATCTGTTCACTTAAAGAAAAAATTGTTTGAGCATTTATACCAATTTCTTTTTTCTTTTTTGTTAACTTTTCAAATTATTATTAAGACATTAAGTTACTTTCAGAATATTTGACTCTATCTCTAATGCTTACTTTTCTCTGTTAAGTTCGACAGTATGAGGATCTTTGCAGGTTCGTGTATATAATTACTGTACAACTGGGGGAAAAAATAGTCTATCTCAAGCGGCTTCTAAAAGACCGTTAAATTATTTTCATTTTGAAAAATTCCATAATTAAAATCGCTACTTGCTAGCTGAAAAGCATGCTTAATGGATCATATTTCCATAGAAGTAAGGAAGGACTATCTTGTAATCATTTTTAAGACGACATATGTTAGGACCTGAAAAAAATTTTTCAGATGAATTTTCATCAACGAAATTTTACTTACATGTAACGAACTGACACGTTTGGAAAATATTCGATATCTAAGTTATCTACGATAATGTAGTTCGAAAAGCATTGTTATGAAAGCAAAGTCAAAGTCTGAAACATAAATTTCAGAGTATCGATGATTCGACTTATCAAAGAAGGACTCAACGAATAATTTCAACTCTAATGTCTCTTCAGAAATTGGAAAAATATAGTAAATATTATTAAAGCATCATTTCTTTTATTGAATTTTCTAAAAGGTATTAATTGGCGTAAATAATTGTATATATAAAAAAAAATATTAAAATCATGTCACGGCAGGCAATTGATATATTGATGATGCGGCATCATAACATTATTTTTCCATAGCGATGTGTTTATATGATATGACACTTTCACTGGTTAAAAATTTAAAATTTACAAAACTGTATATTATAAATATTTCACATTTTGAATGCATTATATAATTTTTCTATTCATTCCATTTGGTATTGTATCTCTTTTAAAGTTTTGTAATTTGATAAACTCTTTACTTTTCAATTCTCTAAATGTAAAAAATCTTTTTTATTTATACAAATTACTTGTTTTATCTTTATTGTTATTCAATTTATTTACAATTGTGAACTGTTTTATTACCTCTAGGTCTATTGTAAGCATTTGAAATTATGAATAACTTCTCGTCGATTAGTAAGGAAGGATATAACTAGTACTACAACATATTATATAATATTCTGGCTTATCCATGTAAATATGTTGTCTTCAGACAAACATAAATCATTTTTCCATGTCTGAAAAAATTTTTAACTACCTAACGGGTTTGTTTTACAGTTGAATTTATCTCATGTACAAGTTTGCAAGTAAAAAAGCAATCAGGAAAATTTTTCTTGAGCTCTTAACGCAATATATCAGTCAATAATTCCTGGAATTACAAAAAAAAATTATATTTTTGTTTTGGAAAATTCTACTCATCAACATAATCTCCTTTAAAGTCAAAGGCTACTGTTTTTTTTTAAATCTCTTGTACATTTTTGATTCTTTTCAATCGAATTTCTGAGAACATTTTTGAAACAATATTCTCTAGAGGAATGCCACGGGCGATTCTCCATAAGTTAATTTTATCACTTTTTATTAGCAAAACCTTTCCATTTCAATGCTCTCCAATCGTAAAAAAATTAAAATTAAAAGAAGGAAGGAAGAAAATCATATTCTGCACCCATTACCTTTGTTTCAAGAAAAGATAAAAAAACAAGTAAATTTGAGTATATCAGAATACCGTAGAACTCTTTATTATCTCTATTAAACAAAACCTCCAGAAGACACGTTTATACTGTAGATGTGGTGCCCATTTCCAATATAAATGTATGTCAAGGAAATTTCAATGTTTTTCCGAATTTCATCCAAATGTCTTAATTTTTGAGAAAATCTTTACCATAAACGTTACAAAGTCAGAAGGACTGATATGCTTAAATCGATTTTTTATTTGATTTTATTATACATACTTTGTATTGGTCTAATCTAATCTAAAGTGTCGTTGAATTGTTTAAGAAGCGCCTCTAGTAAGTCTGTACACGTGGGCTCAGATCTGATTGTGGTAGAGTTTTTTCGTAGCTAATAAGTGAAAAATACCAACGAGCCGATAGCCTATCCTGTTAGTGAGTGCTCTCATCTCTCTGGTCTAAAAATTAATTTAATTAAAATAATAATATATACTTTGTGGGATCCCTGAAGCTTCCTTCTGGGTGTTGCAAGCCACCTTCAGTGATGAGTATTAATACTTGTTTTTTTCCACCATAGACATGCAGATTCTAGGATTTTTTTTTCATTTTTTTTTTTAAGTCTAATTTGCCTCTTAAATTAAACGGCGTTAGCACATTTTTAAAAAATTCAATGCTTAACCAATTTCTCGAATATTATTATTCCATCAATTTTCTTTCTATCATAAAAAAAATTGAAATAAGCACTTTTTTTTAGGTTATGGCAGTGGTTTCAACCCTTAACACTTAAAAGCAATGTGAAATCATCTACAGATACAAAAACATTGAAAAGCTCTTTAGGATAAATTTCGCTCGTAACGCATCGATACAAATCCGATTATAATAATTTAATCTATACAAGAGAAAATCAAAAATCAATTACGTTGCTAATGTTAAATAGCAGCAAAATTTCCTCTTTAATAGTTTTAATTTTTTCACCCGTTCCATTATTGCCTGAAAGCTATCTACCTTTAGTTAAAATTTTCCATTTTAAGTGATTGTATAAAATGTTTTCCGGAAACTCTAAGTTCATTTTTATAAATATATTCAAAAATTTATCATAAGCGTAATGAGCACATTAACCTCATATGGCGACCAATATGCGTGTGTAGGCAAAAGCAAAAAGGTTTTTGATGTATGTTTATGTGCGTATATATATACATATATATATATATGCACATTATATAACGAGGTTGTTGTCTAAACTTACTGCATGTTTACTTTAATAAATTTAAATGCGCAACAATGTAAGTATAAGATGTGTATGTTTAACCAAAACCACTTAACACAAAAAACTTGTAAGCAAAAAATAAAAAAAAAAAACAAGAAAACAAGAACAGCTGCAATACAAAATAAACTTTTGAAAATGTTGTGAATAATTTTTCTCCTTCTTATCGGAAAAACAAATTTTTTGTTAATGTTCGTGCGAAGCATATATGTTTGTATGCATGAAGGTTCTAAACTATCTGGCAGTATTGCGTGTTTGTGAAAACGTTGTTTCTCGTAGAATGTTGCTGTTTTGGTTGCCAATGTTTGTGCCGTGTTGTCAAATTTTGCCAACAATATTCATTATGTGTATGTGTACTGCGTGTATAAATATATATATATATATATATATATGTATATATGCAAGAGTTGATTGAGAGTGCACTCAAAACGCTAATCAAGTTTAAAGTTTTCACATGTCACTTCACTTAAACTGAGCGTACGGAAAATGCTTGAAATAAAGCAGCGAAGAGGAAGACAGAAAAACACGATGCCAAGCAATAACTGCAATTTCCTTTTTACCACATACATAAGCAACAATATCAATGAACGATATGAATATCGCTTCAAATGTTGATGAAGTTTTCGTTAGTTTTTCTTTTCTTTTTGTTCCTTTCGATAAGCACGATTGTTTGCTTAGAACAAAAAGAAGAAAAAAATTTGTTCCCATTTTGAAAAGTTTATTTATACATTCATTACTACTTTAAATCTACTTCATCAGGCATTCTATACATGATATATTATTTTTAGACCAATCAAAGCGAAAAATGGAAAGGCTACGCTTCTATTCAAATGTAAATAACCTTAAGAGACCTATATATGCTAACATTTTCACATACAAATATTCTTTGCTTGTCTTACATCTCCAACTAATGAGACGAAAACTTGATATTTGGCTTAATTTCGCACGTCACATTTATAATTAGTCAACAATTTGTTAATAAACAGAAACAGAAAAAAAAGAAATACAAAAGAGTGAAAAAAGAAGCTTTTACTATATAATTGTAGGCATCCGCCTTAATTTTGTTTGGGAATATTTTGTAGAACAATTTAACTGTTTTATTTAAAAATGATTTTAGAGAGTTAAGAAGATTTTTTGCTTTATACTTATCATCTCCCATTGAGTTGAAGTGAATTCAATATTCATCTTAAGTTTACTTAGATATTATATATAATAAAATCTTAATATCTTTTACCTCAATAATTTCACGATTTTAATTGTTATCAATTTCATATTTGCAAAACAAACGATTTTAAGTCTCTTTGAAGAAGTTTTTTGAATTTCTCTTTCTCATATTTCATCTCACTACATGTGACCACAAAAATTTCAAATTTCAACCATTGCTAGCATAACTAAAGAAAGGAAACAATAATAAATAAAAAGCTATTCTAATTAAAATGTATATAGATTCAGTAAATGATGCTCTCTATGCTGTAGCAGTAATAAATTTTGAAAACCAATAATTGTTTTAATTAGTTCAGAAGAAGACAATGTATTACTACTCTTCATTTTACATATAAATCCATAGTATACATATCGAGCTAGTTTCTGTATGTATAGCACGTAGAATATTATAATTTTTCTGTAAGTTGTGCTAGTGCTACTAGTGATTTATTATAAGTGCTGGAAAATTTTTCGTAGATTTGATGCTGGTATGCTACTGATTGAAGGTGAAGGAATGCGAAAGCAATCTAATTATAAAATTTTATTGTGCTTATAGAAGAATTTCTTAAGTAGAAATTATGCTTTAAAAGTTTATAATTGAAGCAAAACTTTGTGGAGTATATTGAATATTCTCTTTTATTTTCGATAACGATATCTATTAGCTTTGAAATATTTTTTACACTAAATATAAAATACAAAATAAATAGGGCAGATCGTAAATCATAAAGTGCTCTTGAATTATTTTCACTGCTTCGTAGAAAATATATTTACATAGATGAAGCTTATTACGTTCAACGATACCCAACAATATTAGAATAAGGGCAGTAACGGGGTATGTTGCATACCCTGTTAGATAAGACTGAAAAACATTATAAATTAAAGTAAGGAAACAAAGAAAAAGAAAGAACAACAATAAAAAAATTCAAAAGAAAAGACGTTGAGATATTTTAAAATTTTTCAATTTGTTTATTACTTATGTAAATATTATATCTTTTAAATAATTTTAGCTTTCTAAGCATTTCTAAAGTAGGAATAACACAGTTGGATTACATTAAACCATACCATGATTATGTAAATCGATGAAGAGATAGAGATATACCGCGTAAAGCATTTTAAAAAGCACTTCCATGTAAGCATCAAGAAAAACAGCTTCACATAAATTTTATATAAGTTTTAAAAAAATTTTAAAGAAATTTTTTTCTGATTCCGTAGCAAGTTTTTAGAATATTCTTTATGTTTACTTCATCATTTTTTACATTCTAGTCCCTAAATTAATCATTCTATGAAAACATTCTTTCATTGTTGATTGTAACAGTGCCTCAGTTTGACTTAAATAATTAACATAAGATAATATATGTGAACGTAACATTCTTTAAGTTTTTCGAAGCTAATGAAAAAAAATTATCCACAGAATCGATCAACTAGCAGAAGTTTTCATTTCAAAGACTTTTATATACTATTTTTAAGCTTAATTTACGTGTTTATCAGCGTTACTGGATTTGATATTAATGATATGTTGATAATGAAAATAGAAATCAAATGAAAAACTGTAATAATTTAAGAATTGATTTATCATTCATATCGTTCATTCCAACAAAGTTTTTTCTGCTCAATTTTACATTTTGGTTGCACATCTGAAAAGAATTATTCAGAAAGTTCAGTTATACTAAACAAAAATACATTTAATTCCAAGTTCAATACATAACTATAAAGTATAACTAATGTTTTTATTCTGAATCTCCAGCAATTGATATTGAAAATAGATTAACGAGAAATAGTGATTTTTTTCTGAAGACTTAACAATTTTAATTATATTTATACTCCCTAAGCTATGCTGCAATAATGATTCTGGTTAAGTTTCTAACGGTATGCTTCAGTTTACTATATGTACTGAAAAGAAATAAATTCGTTGTTTGATTTTCGATCTGTCAAAAAATATGAACTAATTTGATATACAAATATAAAAATATAAAGAAGTACTTTTACTTCCTGAAATAAGTTACTTTAATTACGCAGTTAGTAGAACGATTTTTATTGTTGGATAATACATACCAGGTGTAGAATATTAATCATAAGAAAAGCCATTGTCGACCTGTCGATAACCAATCCGCCTTCTATATGTGTTTATTATTATTGATAGACTAGCGACTGTGACGACCAGCCAAGAAAAATTACCTAAAATTATTCTTCTCACGAAAAATTTTAAACAAGATTAAGAAGGTTAGACGTATTTTTTCAATCTTTAATTTTTTTATATAAAGTTAAAATTAAGATAAATTGCGAATAAATTGAATTCTTAAGCTGGGAATGACAATTGAACTCAAGTAAACCTTTGTCGCTTATACGCAATAATTAGGTATTATGTCAATGTTTCATGTCAATTTTAACGAAAGGCACGGTTTGGTGGCTATATTTTGTTTCATTATTAATGTCCAACAAGGCGTTGGCATAGTCATATATATATTGATATTAAATTTTGGAAGAATAAAAATTGCGTCAATACGTTCGTATGATTGTCGCAAACCATTTCACTTGAAAATGGCTCCTGTATCTGTGGTTACAACGGAATATAAATTTTGTATTAGAGTTAATGCTGATAACGGCACTACCACGAGGAGTACCGTCAGAATAAAAAACGCAAAGTATAGCTTGAATACATTACGCGAATGCGACCGCGCATAGTGTTCTACTGCAAAATTGTTTGAGTAAAAGTTCTCCGTAACTTATATTCTGCTCGCGTTACATTCTCGATCCTACCTACCCTCTCTCCCTTCTTGCTTACAAGTGAGTTGTGACTTTCCATATGTGTCTTTCTTCCATTCACTGTGCTTTTCTTTTTCTTGGATTATGCCTTTCGGGTAGATCTCTGGTTATATCCCAACCATGAACAACTGGTACGCAACCACATTCAATACGAGGATACTTAGTGTGGCTTACTGCAGTCTTTATCATTCCTTTAATTTGATTATGAATAATGAAATGTACTAATAGAAATGGCTGTTCTTTTTATGTCATTCACTTTGTGTATGATTAACGCAGAAAAATATTTTGTATTCAAATAGTTTACTTAATTAATATTCTTTTAACCGTTATCCTTTAAATCTGAATTTCAAACAAACACATACGTATAACGCAATGACGTTTTAAAAAATACTGTCATTGTTGGCAAGCAGCGACAAACTGTATTATGCTGTCACATTTTTTAAAACAACTAAAGTCTATATATTATGTTTTTTGAAAGCATTAAATATTTATTATGAAAAAAGGAGAAAAATTCAAATTTTAAGTGAAAACAAGAGCAAACTTATTCAATAGTCTAGTGAAAGGTAAATGTTAAAGTCAGGTGTTGCCACAAATAATGTGAGATATCGTTTTCGAACTTTCTTTCTATAAACGTACACGTACATGTATTTTGCTCTAAATATATATATTAAAACAATAACACTTATGACAAGTTATGGCAGCTGTAAAGAAAGTTTTGCAAAAAAAAAAAAGAAAAAAAAACAATTTTAAATTGTACAAAATATATGAACCGAAAGCAGGTTAAAATGATGAGAGATGTGAATAAAATTGAAAAGTGTTTCATGATATTTTTTTTATTATTTTTTTCTTAATTTGCCAAAGTTTTATAAAATTTGTGCTGACATTTTCTCTTTTCTATCATCTCTTTACAGTTTGTTTGGCAGGTTATAATGAAAAGAGACTGTTACACGATCTATTAGATACATACAATACACTAGAACGTCCGGTTTTAAATGAATCGGATCCATTACAATTAAGTTTCGGATTAACGTTAATGCAAATCATTGATGTGGTAAGTATAGAAAAAAATTACTATTTAAAGAACTTAAAATAAATTACATAAATTTGTTTTCTTTTTTAAACAACCGTTTATGTATTGTACTTATTTAGAATAAATTCTGCCTCAAAGTCGCGAGAAAACCTAGGGGGCGCCTGGTGTTTCGATATTTGGGAAATTCGAATTCTTCTAGGCATCGCAAGTTTCCATGTGTAAATACCGAAAACTGATTCGGGGAAAAGATTATTTTCCACCTTTCAGTTTATTATTATTGTTATTATAATTTACTTGAGCCGCTAGTGCTCATCTCATACTAGCCTGTGAATTTTTCTCTTCGGTCTAAATATATTATATTAGTAGTTTATTTAGAGATCAAAGAAATAAATCCTTTGACTGAGAGTAGGATAAGTACGAGGAACTACGACTATCGGCCTTATTTTTTTGCAAAAAAGGGACTAGATAATTAACCTACTCCTTGCAATAAATTTAAACATTAAGTAATTCTCCATTACATGGCGGCTACCATTGTAAATATACAGAAATATTAACTGCGCTAGAGTATATTGTCATCACAATCAAAAGTGTAGAAAAAATTTCCGCGTTGTCATATAAGCAGAAGCAAAATATCGATTGGAAAATATCACTCTGCTACGAAATTATACAAAAAAGAATTTATTATTAAGTGCACCGAAAGTTGTGCTATGAAATAAGTTATCAAGTATTAACCTTAAATTTACTCTATGAATTGTTTTCAAAGTAACAAACAATTTTTTATTAGAATATGCTCTCTATAGTTATAGAAATTTTGCTAAAGAAAAAATGAAAGTGAATTTTACCTAATTCTGCTTTTTTTCTTTTTTTTTTTTAAATGTAAAAAAGAAATTGTAAAAATTTGTAAGGCTTTGACTAAACATTTTGATTTACATTTCAGGCTTAAAGTTTCCTTTTTTCCCTAAGTTCTTGAGAAACTTCATTAATGAATAAAGGCTTAAGCTGACCCCCTACCAGTTACGTAAAAAACTCATAAATGCTTCACCGATGAGAGATGTGATAGCCCGCTTTTCAACATTTTTTTTTCTTTTACTTCTTCCGTGAATGTGGAATATATTGGGTAGCATGAGTTATAAGGGTAGGCAGCCTCAATTCATAATAAATTATACAACCTAAATAAACGAGCAGAAAGTATTTGTACATGAGTACACCAAGCATCTGCATATACATATGTATACGTATATATGAATATACATATATATTCCATATATATATGTCTGTGTGTAGGCATATGTATTTGTACGTCTGTATATAGATATATGTGTTTAAATCTATGTATATATATATATATATATATATATATTCATAGAATATGTCTGCATTTATGGAATATATTCCCATTCAAATTGTGACCAAGCATGCATATAGGTTAAATCAACAACAGCAGCAACAAAATATTGTACATGCATCATAATAAAGATGACGATCATCATCATCATCATGATGCAATAAAATTTGTACGTCGTACAAATAAACGTTTTGTGTTATGTATGCTTTAAAAAAAAGGAACAAATTCCATTGCCTTTGCAATACGTTTACTGTGTATATGTATGCAAGTATATATGTATGTTCGTCTGTAACTAGTTACTATCTGCTCAATATCCATACTCATCATTCGTTCACTTTCCTACTAGCAAGCAAAATACTGTTATATGAGACTATATACAAGCCCGAAAGTATGTAATATCTTTTGTATTCATATACACACATACATATACATACTTACATATAATTGTCGTTTTTTATGCATGCGTTGTATTTTAAGTGCTTGAGACTAATGAAACAGAGCACAACACCAGACAGCTATCACAACAAAAAGAGAAAAAAAACGCAAACAAATTGTGAGTTAGACTTACTTTAAGAAAAAGGGAAAAGAAAAATATTACAAACAAAAAACTTAATACGACTTTTTCAATATTAAGGACTATAGCAAATATAAATATGTCAACTTTTATGAGGAAAACGAATAAATGCTGCAAGAACCAAACGAACGGATATGAAGATTCTGTAAGTGAACCAAATAGCTTCTTACCAGACTTAATAAAAGTCTTTAGCATAACTTTTTTAGTGCTAAATCACAATTTCATTTTAAATCACAATTTGTTGGAAATGGTGACTTATAATGACATATAAAGGCGAAGGACTTGTTTCTGGTTTAATTCCGTTAATTAATCGTTCAGATTAATTTGCTTGTAATGAATTTTTATCGTTAAGAGGATTAACAAAGAAAAATTGGAATTGATCTGTAAATTATAATTATTACTAATAAAATGGCTACGGCAATTATAGACAATTGACTTGAAGAATCAATGACGAAGTACTATCTCCCTCTGCTCATTTTCAAAGCAATTAATTGTCAAATAAGCGAAAAGTATTTCATTGATTGATTATCTTGAAAGGAATAAACTAGAAAAGCAATAAACTGAATAAGTAGTTCCGTTATTTTCAAACAAATCGTTTCAAAAACTCATACCATACATAACAAGGGAGGGCTCATTTTCCGTTAATAGACTGAGTCACGCAAGAGTTCTTACAAGACTGAATAAAAGAAATTTATCAATGAATATTTGCTAGAATAAATGCTTAGCTTTCCATTGCGGTTTAAATAACAAATATTTTAAACCAATTTTTTTTTTGTTTATTTAAAAAAAAGAAAAAATTAGTCTGTCATTGGATGATGGATTCATGAAAACGAGAGAAAAATATTTTAATAAATTATCTTAAAAGCAAATATTATCTTTAAACTTTACAAAATGGAATGTTTGATAAAACTGCAAAATTTTTCAAATCGTAATACAAATATTTATAGAGTTAATTAAAAAAAATAAAAAAGAAAACTGGATGACAATTTATATCAACTAAAGCAATTTATTCAATTCTAATGGATTGCTAAAGCAGAAATTACACAAAACAGTTGAAAATATATTGATTTTTTCGCCTACGAACAAAACGTATAAATCTTAGCGAATATCTTAGTATTTGCAATATTGTTTTTTAGCAGGCATGAAGTCTATATCATATCATAAAAATCACTAAACAAGAAGGAATTTTTACAAAAAAAAAAAATTTAATTAAATGAAATTTGTTTCTTTCCGAATTAATGGTTTTGCAATAAAACAAATATTTTAGTTTACGGTCACTATTTCACAGCACAAATAGTCGTCAATTATTTAAATAAAGCAATTTTTTACGAGCAAGTATCCCGGTTCTTTTTTTCATTATTAATAGAATACAAAGCGGCTATAATCGCTAAACGTCAAGGTATCATGGTGAAATTCTAACAAAGTATATAATATGATAAGAAATATTGAGATTTCGTTGCGGTCATCTGCATTACAGCAAAATCTTTTATTCTTCTTGTCCTACTTTATGGTTTTGAAATTGCATCAGCATATAATTGACAGTCAAACAGACAGTTCATGAGATTATCGTGCCCAAAAAAAAAAAAAAAAGTTCCAAAAAGTAAACGTAACAATCTGTATCTATTATTGCTTTCAGAAAATGAAGAAAATCCCAATTCATATCAAAAAGTCGTTGTCTATAAATATCAGACATCCGTGAAACCATATGCAAAGAAATTAAAGGTTGCATGCTATTCAAATTACTTATCCTAGTTTTCCACTTTCATATTTTGTACATCAAAATATCATTTTTCATCAATGAAAAATATTAAAAATCGAAAATGTCTTCCATATACTATGTTTTTCTCAAAATATTAATACCATAACTTTGCTTTCGACGTTTTGCAATAAATGACTTTAGCGTTATATGGTGGTGGAAATAAACAGACCTGGAAGTCATACAATAAACTTTGTCATCGGTCAGCATAACCCGATCGAAACATAAGTGGATTTGTATCCGCAGCGTAAAGATCTTCTCGATTGTAAATATTAGTTTACGAGCCAAATTTTCTTCATTTGTGGGACGTTTTAGATTTCTGTTTCCACTAGTAGTGAAAAAATGCATTGTGAGTAATTTCAACACCTCAAGAACGATGAGTTTAGCATCAAAGGTGCAGAGCTTACAGCATTACTTTTTAAAGATTTGTGTCAAACGCGAGAAGAATTAAAACAATCATTGAAAGGGAAAGAACAGGCCTTTTCAAAATGCCTGTAAGCCATGGAAATAATTTAGAAATACAAAAATCGACCACTATACCATTTGATGCCGAGAGATGTGGAACGGTTTTTGTTTGGGGACAACCAGGTGAAAGGTAAAGACGGAAGGACGCAAAATAAATTCATTACAATAACGCCAGACGCAGAAAGTCATAAAGACTTCCGACCATACTTCGACGTCAATGGTCATACTGAACATTCACAAGTCGAATCAGGATCAGCTCGGATTAGCGCAACATAAGCGGCTAAAACTGTTTAAATCGCTATTAATCTGAGAAAGCTAAGAAAGTTAACACTTTCAAGCCGAGCCGGCCATAATACATCCAGAGAAACGATAAGCGTGGCAATTCTCGACCCATGTCGCAAAATCGGTCAAAAGATACTTGGTAGCCATGAAAGGGGAAGTACTACTCCGTTCGCCATATTCCCTAGATATTGCTCTCTTCTTGGTTGTCTTCAGTTTTACTCGTCTTAATCAATGTCACAAAGACCGGTTAATCAGCACTTTCGTTGTTATGAAAAAGTCAAAAATTTTGTCAATACGCAGATAGCCTCAAATAAGATCAGTTCTTTCAGTGCGGGGTTCGCGGTGATTACGGGATTATGGCGCTCAAAAGATAAGAGAAAATTGTGGCTAGCAATAGACAGTAGTTTGAATAGTATATGTATAAACAGGTTTTCGCAATAAAGCTTTGAATGTCGAAAAAAAGTTTATTAGTCCGGATCAATCCAACCAATTTTCAATGACGTTGAAGCAGAAGCATGTGAGTGTACCAACTTTCATTATAATCTCTTAAAAATGGTCTTGAACAAAACGACTGATGATTACATGAATGGACATAATTAAATCGATTCGGAAAATTATTCTTAACCGATAAACATTATGAAAGCAGTATTCATCCGAAGTTCTTCTAGGCCTGCATACAACTGCAATGATGACTTTTAAAAAGAGGTGAAGGTTACAAAAATTGAAAATGATTTTGAACTCATAGTTCTTCTGATCAAGAACTTAATCATCGCTGTCCCATACGTTGATTCTTATGGTTGTTTGGTACAAAACATTTTGAGCACTCCTATGTAGAACTTGTTTCCCAATGGAGTGCAAATCTATTATTCGAACCTCTTAATATGATGGATTTAAAATAACAATTTTATGTCAAAATCATTCAGGACGGATAAGCTTTTCAATAAATTCGTCCTAAAAGGGAAAAAGAAATATGTTGTGTTTGTATTCTTTCTTTGTTTAGATGAAGATATTGCTGTCAGCATATATTGCAACAAACTATTGTTCCTTAATGTTAAGCATCCTTTCTTGGGAAAGTGTACTTGTTTTTTGTTGCACTATTCTGTTTCTGTATTGTTTCCTTTTCAAAGAGTAAATTGTATCTGCCTCGAAGGTGTACTGCAGACAATATAGAGTCAAAGCTTAACTTAAATATTGACATATATCAGGGTATTAAATTTATTTGTTTTTTTTCTCTTGTTTACCTTATATGCTTTCCAATCATCGCAAAGTAAATTTAGAGTAAATAATAATATTTGCTATTAATTCTGATAGTTATATAAAATTCTGTTTAAGAACAATTTCAATTTTATTCAGTATTATTCCTTCTAAATGCATATTAAACCTTCTTACTAGAATTATAGATTTTAATAATAAAAAGAAAAATCGAATTTAATTCGACCTTTTCTACAACCTTTATATTTAGAACTTATAATTTATTTATAAACTTTTTCATTTTGAGTGTTGAAAAGAAGATATTTTTAAATTGTTTCTCTATAAATTTATATTAATTTTCCAACTTTCAATTATCTTTTGAGTTTTATTAATTAATAAGCTACCAAAACGCACAAGAAATCTACATCACATTTTCTCATATAGGTCTGCACATTGACGTTGATTATCACGTTACAAGGCAGCACAGACACCATCATCCTTACCCTCTGGAGGAAAAACATTATAAGTGTTAATTAATTGCAAATTTTACACTATGATTTTAGTTGAACCGATAATGGTAATGATGATGATGATGCATGCTTCCTTAGAAAAAAAGAAAACGAAGTAGAGCAACATTAAAGAGTAAAGTCTGTAAAAAGTTAATGGATTTGAAGATGTTAGCTTTAAAAGAATATAAAGTTCTATGAAAAGAAAATTAACAGGAAAATGATTGTTAATACTTTAATAAGTTTTAATAATACAGCAGGAAGCCTTAGGAAATTATATAAAAGAAAAAAATTTCTGGGTTCACTTCAGAACTTTAGAAAAATTGTGCAATTCAAAAACCCTTTTGAAATAATTTCCTTGAATTAAAAAAAAAGGTTGAAGTTATGCGAACAAAATTGAACGAATATTTATTTAAGCTACAAAATGAAAGACTTGAAATACACGCATATTTTTTTTTATGTTTTAATTTTATATATATATATATTCTTCCTAAGCTTAAAGTCATTTAAATTTCTGATTCGTTTTGTGTATCTTAAAGTAAGGCAGCAGAAATGCGTTAATCAATTTTAAATTATATATGTTTGAAAAATAATTTCCTGTTATTGTAACTGCAGGGTTTTATTTTGCAAAAAATGATTTCGGTCAGTTTCATAATTTTCTTCTAGTGCAAAAAATAACGAGAAAATAAAGGAGAAAGACAGACATAGATGTAGTCCCGAAAAAATTTCGTCTGAATAAAACTACAACAATTTGCCTTAAATTTCATGAATATGACCGAAAATGTATGTAACATTGTAAACCCATTTTACCACATTTTACTTTGTGTTCTACTGTGGAAATGAGAAAAACTACATTTTGCTGATTTCCGTTTCAAACCACATAACACGATTGCCTGCTGGATGGGATGCTGTATTTCAATATTTATTAAATTGCAAAGGGATCTTTAGCATAAAAGCTAAAAAAAATGCTGGCAGTGGTCATACAATAAAAGCAAAAATTGAATTTTTATACATAGGAGGGTTTTTGGAAACTAATTTTAATATAATTCTAGTGAGTTTATGCTTTAATTTTCTGTTTCAAAATAAGCCCTAGAGTATGCTATATTATTTGATATCTTATATTTTTCTCTACAAAAAAAGGAGCTAAGCCACAATGCTGACATCAACCATATGTCAACTGTTTGTTTATTTGTATAGAATGTCAACAAATTTGTTGTTTATCAAAAAAGTATAAATAATTTTTTCCATATGTTTTCCTAAAATTCTAATACTGCCGTAGATAACTGCATACTAAAGCCATTCGAAGAGATGTGTAAAGTAAATGGAAGCCGAAAAAAAACTTCCAACAACTCGGAGAACACACAAAATGTTCAAACACGCAACGTAATTTAAATTGTGACAGTCGTGGCTGGATAGTGTGGTGGGTGTTACATTTTACCAACACGTCACAAGCGGCATTTTAGATTTAATCACACTAGACACTCACATATATGCATAATTTAAAATGTATGTGTTTTGTGCAGAGGGAAAAACATAAATGTTTTCATAAAACACAATATTACAATGTAGAAAACCTCAACATGTACAGATGTTTGGCTGTTTTTTTTTTGTGTATTTCTGGAATAAACGAAATTTCATAGCCTGCGTTTAGGCTGACACCAGAAAGAACAAACATTGCATATGCTAAAGGATTATAATTTTTTGTAAGCTGTCAAGCCACGATTTATGTTAAAACTACTTAAAAAAGCAATAGCGAAAAAAAAGGAAAAAAACAAAGCTGTCATCAATGTAAACAGGAAATATTGCAACTGTTACTCAACGCTGTGTAATACTGTAGAATATGCAATAATTTATTGCTTTGGCATATATGAATTAATTACATTCTATCCATTGTTGGTGGCCGCATTTGTATAATTTTTCACTTCTCCACTTCTTCTTGTATGGCTGAGGTTAAAGCGGCCTTATTGACAAACATATAAAAATAAAATTAAATAAATGAAAGAAAATGTTACCAATATCAACGTATAAATAAAATTAATAAATCAACTATTAGATGGTTATTAACTCCCAGTGTTGTTAAGGTTTTCATTGTTGGTTATTGACATTTATAACTTTTTAGTCTTGTTTAAGTTTCCTTTCTTTGGCTCTACCATTTACTAAAATATTCATTTTCTTATTACCTCAATACTACGCTATGTAAATCCCATTTGAATTATTCTCTTGGTACCGTTTGTCATCAATTTAAACAAAAGAAAAAAATGTCATGAAATGCTGCTAATTATCCCTTTGAAACCTCAAAGTGCATTTAACGGAAATAAATGAAATCTTAGAACAGTTTTTTAATATAGATTAAAAAGAGAGAGAGAAATGTGCATTAATACATTGTTTCGAAATGTATTATTTTTTTAAATAAGACTTGAAATACTTTATTTTGAACAAAATTTCCAATTGAAAATATTAACAAAGAGTTTTTGTATTGTAAATTTTGTGGAAAAGTATTTATTTAAATCAACCAAATAAACTTATTGCATTTTTAAATGAAAACCGTATTTCTTTCGATTTCTAAACTTCAATTATTATTGAAAAAAACTTAACCCAATTACTAAACTAAAAAGTTCCATAAAAATGAATTTGTTATAATAAAAAAAATATAAAAAAAACTTCTTAAATCGCACAACTTGTAGAACGTTCATTTTGCGCAACGTCAGCTTATAAATCTATTATAATCTTTAACACAAAACCTTTTAACGATTTATACTTTTATGGCATTAAGCCAGAAACTTTAGCGAACCATTCACCTTCAGCCATTAAATACATATGACTTATCATTTGCATATAAATGCAGACAATTTGCATAAGAATTTCATAAATATTTCAATTCATCGTACGGTTGGTTATTCTTTTTGCATATATATATGCATGGTAGATATAAGCAACATTTTACCTGATATACCTCAAACATAATACGATGAGTATTTCTCGTCTTATTTCTTATTTTGAAAACAGTTGCAGCTTATACGTGCAGACATCTATATGCAAATATGTTCTATGAGTAAATATAAAGTTGATTGTTTTTAACATAGAGCTAACTAAAGTAATAACAACTTTTACATATACACAGAAGGGAAATATAACATGCATTTTCTGGAGAATTTATAGTCAACCCTGTATAGAAGTAATCCCTAAAAAAATTCGTTTTTTACTTTCGAAGTGGTGGGAGAATTTGTGATAAAAAACAATTTATAGCACAACAACACTAAGAATCTGAAGAGCATATTTTTTAAAACAAGATGAAATTTTAGATTACTGAGTTTTCTTCAATGGAAAATTGAAAATTCAATAAAATTCATAAATATATTTGAAAAATTTTCTTTACAAGCATAACAAACTTTATTAGCAACAAGAGACTTTACCTTAAGCGAATATATGAAAATTCTAAACTTTTACCATCCTAGTTCGAAGCTCCTTTTACATTCAATGTATGATGATAAAAATTTGAAATGAAATTTTTGATACTTATCTGGTACAGATAGTAAATGCTGACAATAATGCAAGATATTCGTTACCAGGTATTTTATAAACAAACTTCTAAAGCTTATGTACATCATCGCAAGCGACTTTGTGGAATTTGATGTTATGTTAAGTATATTTCATATAAACGCACTTAAAAAGTTTTATGGATAATTTTTCTCAAAATTATTGGTTTTCTTAAGTACGCCATGGAAATGACATATCACTACAGTTTTTTGTTGCTTAGCTTGTTTCTGGCCGCTTTCTTTTTCTTTCTTACTATACAAAAATTTTTTTAGCTAAAAATCGCCGAAAGTGTTACAAATGCAGAATGACAATAAATTTTATTTTAGATTTAAGACTATTGGTCGGGTGGGCAGAACACGGTTGTAAAAACATCTTAAGGCCTTTTTGGTCTAGGCCAGTAACCAGATCAATTGGTTGCTTTTCTTTTCCTCTTTTTTAGCAAGTCTGCCTTAAGTTGTGCGCTTTCTGGTATCATCACTAGAATTCCTGCCTTCTGTCTATCTGACCTGTCCAGCTTCTCCAATATTAGAAATCAAAATCTTCCTTATTACGTCAAATTGGCACAAGCGAGCCTGTTACCCAAAATATGTTAAAAATCGTTATAGCTGGTAATATGTAATAGCTATAGTAGATTGATTGAGAAATATTTTTGCGGCACAATAAAATACTTGTTTTAATGCAAATATTATTTACATATGAATACATTTAATATCTATATATAATATAACATAAGGAAAGTAATGGGTTCGAGAAAATCAACCTCTAGTATAGTGAAAGTGCAGATAAGAGTGAAGACTTTCTTCTTCAAACTATCCTAATATTCTTTCTGATTTCTTTGTTTTTAAACTTAACTTAATGGGACGTTTGGTCTGTTCAAACATTTTTTCAAAATAATTCATGATATTAAATTCTGGCTACATGAGGTTTTTGTTAACTCTCACGATAAACCCAAGACAAGAAAGCCAGATGTGTTCTTGTCCTCTAAATCTGTTATCAAAAATTCGACAAATTCAAGAAACTAGATAGGGCAAAATATTAAAGGTTTATGCTGTTCATTAATAGTTATCGTTGTGAAATTATTTCACTCGTGGAGACCAGGCTTACGTCTGATATTAATACTTTTGAAGTGTTCTGTGGTAATTACCCAGCTTTTAGGCAGGATAGATTGACGAAGTTAGATGATGGTGTTTGTAGCGTTTCCTAGTTACTTTTTTTTTGAAACTATTGCTATAGAATTCATCCGTGTTCGTATAATGCTGGTTGATAGGAATATCTTTATTATTTGTTTTTGCTTTCCATCCGTGATTTTCTAATTGTTCTTCGATCCATAAAAACGAACTCTACAGAGTTTGTTGATCCGTATGTCACTAAAAGTTTTTATGTATCTATAGTTAAGCTTATTGTTCAGTATGTCTCAGCCCTGTAATCTCCAAATAATAGCAATTAGGTGCATTTGAGTGAATGAGCTCAGAAACAATTCCTCTTATTTACATTAAGTGTCTTTGAGATAAGCACAAAAAATTTCCCTTTTTTGAGGGTAAGGTTTTTTTATTAAACCTTCGTTCGCTTGGAAAGGAAAAGTTGGCCTTTGGTGTAAGGCTTTTTGATTAAACTTGTTAATGATCATTCCTACTAAGTGAGTTAAGCTTTGCGGTTCCTTGTAGATCATCAGGCATACCTTTGCCTTTCACTTATCACAATGCAGAGTTAAGTATTAACTTTTTTCTCCTATTCGAGTCGTTTGCAAATACTTTAGTTACATTCTACATTTCCGATAAAAAAGAATCTATTAAAATAATGTTACTGGTTAACGTTGATGATAATTGCGAGGCCTAGCCTCCTTTGAACATATTATATGTGAAATAAAACAATTAGGTCAGTGTTTTTCAAGTTATACGTTTTATTTGACAGCAAAAACAACGAGAATTATGTAATGAAATTAATTTTCATTATAAACTAAATTAATTGACATTATAACTATTATTTTTGTTTCATTTATCGATAATATTTTTTACTTTTTCTTGTTTCTTGCAGGACGAAAAGAACCAACTGTTAGTAACCAACGTTTGGTTGAAATTGGTAAGTTTACGCAAGTTTCAGAAAGTTTTCTTGTAGTCAAATGAATTTGTAAATTTTAAAATCGGTTCAAGTCCACTTATAACAAAAATATCGATTTAAAGACAAGTATTATTACAAATTAACATAAATGTTATGTTCTTGATTAGTTCACAAATATTTTATGCTCTAATATTTATCAGCCTAAATTTATACTTTGTCATTGACATTCACTGTAGACTCATTTTGCAGATGAAGCAAATGCACTTTAAAAAGTAATCTCTCCGAAAAATCAATTAAAGAACTAAAAAGCTCGATATAAAGCAGTCAAAATTTTCTAATTGAAAAATCGTGTGACATGGACTCAGATATAAAAATATTTAAATAAAGAAAAGTAAAAAAACATTATGTCTATTTTAAAAATAGAAGCTCTTCGATTATTAAATGTAAACTATTCCTTGTTAGATTGCTACAACTCTGTATAAGGTATGACAGAAATTAAATGCCATTCTTTACTTCAACTGCTATACGAGTTTCTTAAGTTTGTGACGAGGTATGCCACACTCAAGAGGACCTGCAATCTGTTGACAATCCATTGGAACGTAGAAAGAAAAGTTCTATTGGAAAAATGTTATATAAAAAAAAAAATAGGGACTCTTCAGTCAATTTTACATAAGTATTTGCAGGAGGCTTGCTTTCTTTCTTTTTGTTTAAAAGTAGCGCCAGGCTAAAGACATACTTCTACAAATGATGACACAAAATGGACCTTTGCTTACGATGTAAAAATTGCTTAACGATCGAACAAGTATTGTACAAAAAGTAAATCGAAATTGAAAAAATTGCTTTAAAGAAAGTCAGAAAGTTAAATTCATTCCGATTGTTTTCTTCGGCTATTGACACATAAGGAATATTGTCTAACCATTCACTGCCATTTACATGAGTCTATTCGTAAAAAAAACATCCAAATGTATGAACATTAAAGAAAAGTTTTGGTTTTTCCATACCGACGATACGGCTTTGGTTATTGCCATTATTATCCGTCAAGTTTTCAACAAAAATCAAATGGTGAACCTTCGATTACGTGACCATTTGCTTTTTCTGTTAGAGAATTCTTTCGTGGTAATCGCATTGAACCAGTAGAATACATTAAAAAGAGTTCGCTGATTGCTTAGAAGACTATACCAGTAAAATGTTGCGAGAATTGAAAAAACGTACATTTAAATAGGGAAGAATTTCCTTTTATAGTTTTGTTCTAATTCTTCTCTATTTTGAATGTACTTTTATATAATTCTATACCTGTATAGAAAAATGTAAGGAAAGCAATGCAACTTAAGCTAATGAAAAATTTTATAGGAGTATATTTAGAAAAGTGCTTAATCAGTAGCTTCGTTATCGATGTACTAAACGGTCATGCGATTTGTTTGCCTTAAAAATTAATACATCGAACAATATCGAAGAAAAGAGGTCTAGTTTAAACCCGCAAATTATGCACAAAATCATTGTAGGGATTACATAAGAAAGCTCTAAAAAGTCGTGGAAGTATTTCGCGGGTACCTTTTGTTTGGAAAAAACGCTAGCAAATTTTCACCGAACAGCTGTTATTATGAATAGAAGCGAAAAGAATAATTTGAAGTGTTTCAGAATTCATAGCATGATATCATAATACGTGGATAATCACAAGTAGCAGCTGCACAATAGACCAAACATATATAAATATGCTTTCGTTAGAATACGAACTGAACAGAAAATTCTCTATTTAAACCAAAACGTAATAAACCAAGCAGTCTCAAGAAAATACTCAGTTTAGTTACGAAAATATTAAGGTATTCTTCGCAAATTTGTGCTTTTTATACTAGAAAAAGAATTTATTTTAATAAACATTTTTTTTAAATTTTATTTACTTTTGAAAATAAGATTAAAGATGTTTACTTATTGTACAGCTTTTAAAAAAATATACGTAATATTAAAGAAAAATTAATAAATAAATAAAGTAAAATAAACGAGAATTTTTTAATAAGTTCGTTTCGTTTTACCGAAATCTACGGAGTTTGGAGAGAGACTGGATAAATTATTTCATTTAAAACGATAAACATATACAAAAATTTTGCAACAAAAAGTTTGACATCTGTTCAAAACTTAAAACATTTGCACTTTTTCTTATATTTATTCATTCATTTTTTTTTAAATTATAATCGAGCATAGTTCTGTTTAATCCTTGAAATTTTAAGACAACACCCAGATTTCCAATATTTTTTATAAACTGGTACCACAAAGAATGAAAGAACAGCAAAGTGATAAAATTTTGTATAAAATATTATCTTCATTTGTGTACAACTAAATATGACTTGTGCTTTACGATTCTGAAATGCGACATTACAGTGTTAAATGATGACTAACGATAAAATGGTATTTTCCATAAAGTATGCGATTTGATGAACTACACAAATACTGTTGAAACTAGAGAGAGCGAACATGTGTGCTGAGAATAGAACTGGGAATGTAAACAGACAAATCAAATATTTGTTCGTAAAAAGTGTAGACTGAGAGCATGTTGTTTCCTGTAATATGAATACTAATTTTCTATTACGAAAATAAAAAAAATTAACATCATTATTAGTCCTTATGAAAAACTGAATAACTAACCGAATTAATTTGAAATTTAGATTTTATATTTACCTTTTGAAATTTATATAGATTTCGATTCAAACGCGTTATTTTTAATTAGAATGCATTAGATAATTACAGTTATTCGGAATTTTTTTTTATCTAATCATTTTGAATATAATCTTTTATTGAAAGGAAACGAAAAGTCAAAATAAATCTGTTGCAGTTGATGTATATTTTTCAACTTTGTCAATTTTCAAATGCCGACCATTAAGAGTTAATATCAGTTTGTGGTCATTAAAAGTAGGGTCATATGTTTAAATTTATATATAAAAAACAATTGAATTTTTACATAGAAGAGTATAAGTCTCAAGGTACAAATAAAAAATTTTGTTTAACAGTAATATAAAATTAATAGCACCCGATTAAAAGTTTATGGATAAATTATGAAAAGATTATTTATTGAAATAATAATGAAAGGAAAGGAACAAAAAAAGGAACCTTAGGCGAATCTTGGATGCCCATTACAAAAAACTCTTATATATTTGAAGACCCGTTCAGACACTTTCCGAATTATGAAATATTTTTTAATTAAATTCATATCATATTTCAATAAATTAAGTAAAGATAAATAAAAGTTTTTTTGCGTTATTATTAGAAAATTAGTAATAAAAATATTTTATTGATTACAGATTTCAATAAGTTTAAAGAACATAATCTTTTTTTTTTTATTTAAATTATTTCATTGAAATTATTGATCAAATAACTCATTGTCATGACTACTAAAACTGCGGAAAAGCTATATAATTCACTTCCTGTGTACCATATACGCGCATGCATACATTTATTCAATGCTGTCTCCCATGTAAAGTGTTAGTAGTGATCGCTTTTTTATTTTCAGACTACTTTATGAAAATTTTATTGTAGTGCATGAAAGCATACAATTATACAAACGATAAAAAACAAAAAGTGGAATGTTTTACTCATTGTGTGTGCGAGTGTGTGCATATGAAATGTTGGTATTTGCGCTTGCATTAAACTTATCTGTTTTGTACTGTTGTTGCACACATGAAGAAAAATTGCGTGATAATGAAAAACCCTCATAAATGCAGACAGACATCTAGAGGGTGACATGTAAAATGCATATAAATAAACATGAACGCACGCATAAAAACGTACATATTGAATAATTGAGGCGAAAAATGCATGTATATATATACATATATATACATATATATATAGACAAATGCATGTATATATTGCATATGCTTGCACATATCCATATACATATTTTGTATGTATGTTACGTGAATATTATACGAACATCCACAACAGGGAAAAAACATATGAATATCATACGAACTTTATGCATACAAGGAAGAGACCCCAAATTTATATGCAACCATGCAAATACTTATATACGTATGTAGAAACCTTAACGTCAAATATATCTACAAAATATTCTGCAACATGGAAATGAATACGCGTATAACACATTTTTACCTGTATGCATATGTTTGAATTTGTTTTTTTTTTTCGATTTTGTCTTCGTAAATCCCAGGAATTTATGGATATTTTTTATTTGATTTTATATACCGCATGTGATCCGCAGGCGTTGGTCAATTTGTGTAAGTATACAGGGATATAAGGTATGCAAACATTTTACCAAACGCATTTGCTCATTTGTTGGTTTAATGTAGGTATTAACTTTCCTTTCGTACACAAAGGTTAATCAGTTGACTTTTTTTTTTTGTATATCATTACGGTAATTTAATTAATTTTTGTCGTACATACTCTATATGTGGCATTTTTCAATTGGAGTATCGCGCAGAGTCTAAGAGGCGGTCACAGAAATATGTCTCTGGTACTAGGACTCTTGAAGATATTTACAATGGGATTCAATACTTGTAGATTTTTAATTTTTTTAGTTGCCTAACTTTTTTGTTGCTCGCAATATAGCGCTTTTTCATTAAGCAGGTTTGTTAGCTTAACGTCAAGCATTTCGAATCTCAACGAAAATACAACATGAGAGACTGGCGGATAACGTTACGGTGGCTTGTTGATGAGCTTGCAAGTCATATGATATTTATGTCATCTCAAACCATCAGCAGCATCAAAGAATTAATACAAACGACAATATAACTTTCTATATAAAGTGACTTTGCGAGCCGTGTGGTGATCTGTCACAATTCACATAGAACATGCTCAACGCTATAACTCATTAAAGTTTATATTTAATTTAAAAACTAAAAAGTTTGTGTGGATGTATGTAACACCCAGAAAGACCACCCCATTTCAGTACCAGTCGGTCTGACGTCTCTCAACCTTCAGTTCGCAATTTTTGAGATCTTTTCACAAAATTTGGTTTACTGACGTATTGTGACCCGAGGACAAACGCTATTGAGTAATGATTTGATCGGGCCAAGTTTCTACAGCCACGCTCTATATGAAAAAAGTGCAATTGCTAATATATATTTAGCTGTTATTTTTGTGTACAAAATAAATCTGAAATATTTGGATCGGATGGAACCATTTCTTGAACTAACTTCCATAGAACTTAGTCTACTTATTAGCCTAATTATTAATAATATATAATAATGAGCCCCCAAATAATAATATCACATTAGAAATAACTAAAATAGATTTTGAGACCAACCACATATAAGGATTCTCATGAAAAGTACGCCTTTACCTGCCAAAAACATTAACATTTTGTGTTGAAAATTGGTTCGTACTAATAGTTGAACTTAGAAATTAACTGCATCAAATTTGAATCGGATAGATCAATATTTTGGATCCCATAACACACAAGGTTCTCATAAAGGGTCAGTCTTTATTTGAAAACAAAGTCTAATTTTTAATATTTTAAAAAAAAGGAAGTAGAAGAATAATAAAAGCTTTGAGAGAAAAATTAAATTTGCTAAATTTGTAACGCGTTGGTTCATCCTTTAGATTTTCTTTCCTACAAGAGCTGTCACGAATAGCGTGCCTTTACGTGGAGAAAAAACCTAGAAATTGCAGTATTTTTTCATGAAACGAAAAAGAAAAATCGTATTAAGCAAGGTGGTGTAGGGTATTTAAATCTTGGCTTTAGCCGATCCTAAAATTTTAACTTGCTTTTTTGAATTTTGTAGCACATTGTATTTAAATGATTCTTATCGTTACATGTTACCGGTGCGGTCAGATATGTATTTGTGTTCAGTCTGTGTTACCGGCAAACAAGCCCTTTTGTATATTTGTTGCAGACAAGTAAAAAGACGAAAACGATTTTTACAGAAGATTCTGCGTTAAGCTTGTTTCATCGTATTATTTCATTGCCACGTACTTCCACAAATGTTACTTCAAGAAAAGTGGCTTTTTTGAAAAAGTTCGGTTCTCTTGAGAACTAGCTTTATAGTTTTTGTAAAACAAAACCAAAAATGTAATTATAAATTAACAAGGGGTTGAGATCGTTCGGAAAGCGGTGACTTTCTATGAGTGAAAGTAATGAAAATTTAATCTTTATGTATTCGTGCATATTCAAACAAAAAATTATCTTTCAAAATCTATACTCGATCTGCATTGGCGGATGTAATTGGTCGAATAGCAAGTTAATATGATGCCAATAATATTCTAGGTGGCTGCAGAATTACAATAACTTGAGAAAATAATTATCTGTATCAGTAACACTACGATTTACTTTTCTATGTTTACTATGGAAAAAGAATTTCTTGCAAATGTTTTAAGTTTTCAAAAATAATTTGCGAAATCACTACAAATATTGGCAAAACTTCAAAGAAAAGTTTATTTCAAAAAACCAAGTATATAACTGATGGAAAGCGTTGAAAAATCTTTACATGGGACTTCAACACGTGAAGTGCTCATCATAGTTATCCTTGAATGAAAGGATTAGCAAGGACGCCTTAAAAAGTCTCAATTATCCGAGTTTGTTTTTGCAGCACATTCTTTTTTTTCCCTACATTCTCTTCTTTTTTTCGCAAATGTTAATATATTAATATAATATTAACGTCGATCGTAGCGTAAACGTTCGCCTAGTATTCAAGTTGTTAACTAAATATTATATGAAGTGTTTAGATTTTGCAATAAAAGGATGTTAGAAGGAAATGTATAAATAGTTTATCGATGACTTTGCTTTTGTTGTTACCTATAATTAAGGCACATGTAAAAGTTTTGGACCGATTGATAAAATTTATGTAAAGGCTTAATAATGAATGTCATAGCCTTAATATTACGTTATGATTATTTTTGACACGTCAAGTAATTTTCAGAAAATTACTCTCGTTCAATAATTATTTATTGTTCTGCATTTATTTCAGGAATGGAATGATATGAATCTGCGCTGGAATACATCAGATTATGGTGGCATAAAAGATTTACGTATACCACCACATCGGATATGGAAACCGGATGTGCTGATGTATAACAGTGCTGATGAAGGTTTCGATGGTACATATCAAACCAATGTTGTGGTACGAAATAATGGTTCATGCCTATATGTGCCGCCGGGTATATTTAAGTCAACATGCAAAATTGATATCACATGGTTTCCATTCGATGATCAACGTTGTGAAATGAAATTTGGCAGCTGGACATATGATGGATTTCAGGTTTGACCAAAACAAAACATAAAACATTGAAATACACGCAGGAAGTATACACAAATATGCGTTGAAAAAAAAGAAAACAAAAATAACGAAAAAATCTTTATTTTTTTTTTTTTAATTTCTTTTTCTTTCTGTTTTTAAATATAATTTGATTTTATGTCATTTTATACATTTTGATATGCTTTTTCAAGTTTTTTTTTTGTGTTTTCATGCTATTGTATACTTTTGTTTCACTATGAAAAACAAAAATTTTCTATGAAAAATATTTATCGTGTTATACATCATGTTTCGACAGCTGGATTTGCAATTACAAGATGAAACTGGCGGTGATATCAGCAGTTACGTGCTCAATGGCGAGTGGGAACTACTGGGTGAGTAACAGCCGTTAGTTATGTGTGGGCCTCAAATATAAAACCCAATAAAAATGAAGTGCCCAATACGTCTGTCATGCCTAATGTATGCGCATCAACGTGTAATACTTAGTAGTCATTTGGAAAAAGAAACACAATTCGAAAGCATAACATAAATGTTTGTAATGGTTGCTAATTTGTAAGAACACTTGCTGTTGTTGGTTGTTGTGTTAATTTAATTGTTATTGTATTTGCATACACCATAATGTTACCGTTACTGTTTCCCGAAAAAAAAACAACAAAAACAAAAACAAAAACTAAACTATAAAAACTTAATGATGACGTAAATGCTTTCCCATATATACATAAATGTTGCTAATGCTATGGCTGTGTTGCTGTTGTTGTTGTTCTGTAACTATAACATACGAAAACATATACCATGCAACTGATACTTAGCGTTCGTTCTCACTGAAATCTTTGGCCACAATAACTAAAAATGTATAAAACTTAGTAAAGCAAAAATCTCATTACTTTTCACATAGGAAACCACAAACAATAGTTTGGTCCTCAAATAGAACAAAGTTTATAAGAATTAGAAAAAAAAATGAAAAAAAAAAAAACAATAGTAGTGAAGATAGCTCTTTACTCATATTACATAAATATGGCAGCAAAGAAGAATCTCCCAAGATACTGCACAATGTTGTAAAAAGAAAGAAAAAAAAAACATGACCAGAAACGGAACAGGAAGTTTGTTCGTTCATACATTCAATCCCTTTAGTAGACTTTTGCATTTCCTGAGTTTTTCTCTTTTACAATTTTTTAATACACAACATAATACTGACCAACGATATTGTTGATGTTTTATGCAAGCGGGTGTAGTTGCACACAGAGAATTGTTGAAATAAATTCTGTTTATAGAGAGCAAAGTAAAGATTTCAAATTTTGCTGTAATTAAATTATAATTCCTTTTTTACGCTGACGACCTATAATAAATATTTTATTTTATTTAGCCTCTTTAAAATTGGCTCTCCTTTTCTTTGTTTTCGTAAGCCTACACAAATGAAATTAAATTTACATAATGCTTTTCCGAGCAGGTTTCCTTTAAACTCAGAAAATATACAGAAACATTTTCATCAAAGTTCTCTATCAAATAAATATGAAAATATTCCATAAGTCCCATATACACAAAGAAGCTTATCAATGCAATGCTTTTGGTTTTTTTTCCTTTAAAAGAAGAATTACCTTCAGATGTATTCTTCCTACAAAAAAAAAGTCCTGTTTGATTATAGAAAAAACTATAATCTCTTTCAGATGAAAAGTTTCTGTTCAAGTACAATTTACATATGCAGTTCAATATTCCCTGATGTGTCTGACTACATAGATCGTTGTAATCATTTGCTATTGCATACAGAAATGGTTTTTGCTATTGAAGGCCTTTCCGGATATAGATTTTTGTATTTAACGAGTGAAAAACTTATACACACTTTCTAACGATCTCAAATAGTTTCGAGCGGATGTGACAATGAACTGATTGGAAGCTTTTTCATCTTGCGTTTTTAGATGACCTTAGTATGCACTCAAGTTACTGTTATATATATTTTATGTTATTGAAAAACATACAAAAGAAACGCTCAAGGGTTTCTTAAAATTTTTTTTTGTATTTCAGTCATTTTTTATATTTCAGGTTCTAAAAGCAAATTTAAAAGCGCTTTATGCTTTTCTCAAATACGTTTCATTAACAAGAACTTCAATTAGGACAATTTCGAATGTTGAATAGTCATTGATTTTGGACATTTTACCCCTCACCTTTTTACGATAAGACAATAATAAGTCCGTAGAAATGTACGCAAATAGACCAACTGACCTGACCGTCTCTCTCATCATTCGCTCAACTCTCTGGTAGATATCTATTTACGGACCATTTTTACAACTAGTCATCATATAAGGCGATACTTGGAAATAGTGGTAATGTTACGTAATTTACCGTTTTTAATATTTTTCAACATGAATCAATATGGAAACGGACTTCTTTCTATATAAATGAATTTACAAAAGTAACACTCTGTATGGCGATAGAATCTAAAGTTTGAATCTTAGAAGGAATTTAAACATTTATATACAGAGATTGCGTTTACAAATACGAGATCCTTACTTCAACTGCTATTTTTAAATAGTACAATTACATTGAACCAGGGAATCATTACGATATGGCCAATGGTCGGACCTATGAAAACGTGATAATGTGAAAACTTGTTGAAATTTTTAGTTTTATTAATCTCATCTTTCTTTCTAAGCAAAGGATGGTTAGACGGAAAGAAAAGCATTTCAAAAAATAAGATTAGATTTGAATAAGAACACAATGCAAGTAAAGCTCACATAGAGCATCGAAAACCTTGTGCGCGAATGTTTAGGCTTAAATAAGAGAAAGGTAGTTGTATACTAAGATTATATAAGATGTCCAACCACCTTATGTCGTTAAAGGGTTGAAGGTATGCTTTACTTGGGAATTTGGTGCATTATTTTTTTTTTCTTTTTGCTAAGACGCAGCGAAGATGAAATTTCGTTTTCTCTCAATGACATCATTAAAAGCAATATTTGATGAGTTTACAATAATAGCGGACATTTTTCTTATTAAAGCACCTCATTAGCTCAATCTGCCTGTCGTGAGAGCAATGTGTCACGTCAAACCATTTGCTATGCACAGTATTCAAGTTAAAATTTTATTTTGTTCTAAAGAAAGGATTTATTTCAAAAATATATAATAGATTAGTTGGAAATATTTTTAAAATTTTCCATGATTTGGAAATTTTTTATTAAATCTTTTGTTTGGTTCAGAAAACAAAATTCATTTACTTTACACTTGAATGCTCCCAAGGACATTTGAAGTGTTATGTTGACACTTTTCCTAGTTTTATGTATACATATATATATATATATATGTATATATATATCTTTGAATGTTTTTATGTGTTCTGGAAAGTTTCTCTACAGATTTTCTTGCGCTTATGTTTAAATACCTGTCATATGAGTGTACATAAGTATTTGGAATTTAAGCTTAAGTGTAAATGTTTCTTGGATTTTTTTCTTGATTTCACTTTAATATTTTATACTTTCTGCAGGAAACTTGCACTAGTTTTTCTTGTGGCCATCTCTAGGATATTTAACAGCACATTAATTCTTAAATACCTAAGTTTCGTTGCGGTAGTCATGTTAACCGTGTGTAACCACTAAACACTAAGTTTATGGTGAACGATTTACTTCAGCGAAATTTATGGGATATTTAAAGTTTACAATTTATTTTCCCTTGGCACACAAAAAAAAAGCAAAGAAAGAAAAACACAACATTTTCTTGCGAAGAAAAAATGTTTGTATCATTCTTCTCGTAAAAGTAATGAGATTTTAGTGCTTACTTGAAATTTCACAAATTCTGTAAAGTTCCACATACATGAGACTTCACTTTCGCCTCTCGAACTCTACCACATACACTCTCGTTGCTATCTCAACATTCACTGAACGTACTCTTTTTACAATTCACATGATCGTATTTTTGGCCCATTATCTCTCTCTCTCTCTCTTTCTCTTTCTCTCTGTTGCTTTTTTCCTGCCACTCTCTACCTTTATCTGTCTAACATTAGTGCGCTCACTTACGCTAGCAGTATCTTTCTCTCTTTAAAACACTTTATACCACTTTAAGCAAATTAAAGGCTCAGTAAAACAAAAAAAAAAAGAAAAACTACACTCTCTCGCTTATCCAGTGTTCTCACCCTCCACCAATATCAACACTAAAAACAAACACTAATAATGAATCAAAATATAAAATTGGGCGCTTTAACTTTTAAAGACCGAAATAGCCGCCTTAAGACAGTTTCTCTATGTAAAACGAATTTTGGAAGAAATGTAATGAAAATAAACATAAAGAGAAATTACATTTTTTTATAAAAAGAGAAGCTGTTAATATAAAAAAGAAAAAGGAAGAAAAATGTAATTTCTAAGACTTTCTAGTAAGTCTATGTAAAAGTGCAGAAAGGTAAGAAAAAGAATAAAAAATAATATTGAAAAAAATAAAAATAAATTTAAAAAATGTACATAGAACACTTTAAAATGAATAACATTTATCATTCATGTGAAAGCATGCATAAACTTGCTGTAGTTTGCCGCACAAATGCCTGTCAGTCTTATTTATAGCAATTATTTTAAAAGCCTTTTCTAATGCTTTTTTTTGAAACTTTACATAATTCTTTTTTCTCAAAAAAAAAAAAAATGTATATATGCCGTTATATTACATTTTAAAATTTGTTCTATTTTTTGCCAACCATACTCATCAACGTAAAAGACAAATGCACACATATTTGCCCAAAATAATTCTCAAAGAAAAACTATAAAGCAATTACTAAGCACGCTCGTAGCTGTGTGCAATGTTTTTTTTTTGTACACCTTAAGCCACAAAGGACTATACGAAAATTGTTTATCTTATCTCAACAAAATATTATTATATATTATTAGCAAATGTAACTAAAAAATTAATTTTTGTAAACAAGAAAGTACAAGATTAACACCAAGTCGAAAATGTCACCACTGACCGTTAAAGCCTGTTTCTTTGAAAAAAGTTCCAAGTCAGGACAAGACGAACTGTGTCTTAAAACTTCTGTCATTTTGTTTTTGCACGTTTGCTGTTCTCTTTGCTTTTAATACTTGTACTTACATGACTACTATTACTTCCACGATTCTTCATTAGAGATTCTCCATTATAATGAATTCATGTAAACTTATTGGGACCGTAAGGAAATTTAAATAAAAAAAAATAACTCAAACGTAAAAAAGGTAAACAAACGATAAATAAAAAATTTATATTAATTTTTTGGGCGAATATTGCGCATTCATTCAACTTATTCCAATATATAAACTTTGCAATATTTCATGTTATTGTAAGTAGACTGACACTATAGAGTTTATAGTCATTCGCAACACTATCTAACGTTTCTTTATCGGTATCAATTTGATAATTTGGTTGACAACAGTTGCTATTTTAATTATCTATACTATCACGTTGCCATCGAATTGTGATTTTTGTTAGCGGCAGTATAACTTTCATATGGATTCTGTCAACGTTCTATCATTTAATAATCGTATATGAAAACTTCCTTACCGCTAATTATAAATAGTTGTTTTGAAAGAAAACCAATGATGAAATACCAAGATAAATAGTTCTTTTTCCATATAACAGAAAATAGAAGATTTAAATATAATACGAATATTAAAGTCCCTTCCACAATCTCTCCAAAAGTTCTACTCAGCTACAGACCTATGCTCTCTCTGTAAAAAATTTTTTAATTCGTTTGTGTTGCAGAGGTTCACTTTTAGGTTTGATAAAAAGACTTCGGGGTTGATCCAACTCTCTGTCAAGTTGTTGAGTTGAGAATCTCTTAAAAAAATCTTTGCTTTTGCGATAAAATTTCAAATTACTCTGATAATCATTTATACGGAATACCACAGTCAGTCATATCTATAAATCGTATATTATTAACATTAAGATTTTGAATCTTACATTTTTTAATTTTGCATTTCTATTTTATATATGAAATAATTTTTTTTTTTTTAAAAAAAGCCTTTATTCATTTCATTTCAAGCATGTTCTTAGTTATTGACTTGAAGCACCAATTAGTTTTTAAATAAAAAAATTTAAATGTATGCACACAAATACATGTATTGAATTACTTCTAATATATATATATATAATATAATATCTTATCCAACAATTTTGGTTCACTGTGAATAAATGTGAATTTTATTTTCTTTAAATCCAGGTGTGCCCGGCAAACGTAATGAAATCTATTACAACTGCTGTCCGGAACCTTATATTGATATAACATTTACCATCATTATAAGACGACGTACATTGTATTATTTTTTTAATTTAATTATACCATGTGTACTGATTGCCTCAATGGCATTATTGGGTTTTACACTGCCACCAGACTCCGGTGAAAAATTATCATTAGGTAAGTTAAACGGAATTTGAGAAGAAAAATCAATTATTTATAAACAAAACCTGTCTTTACGTGACAGGAAATTTTTTACTAAACTATGATAAAAGTCTAGGATTTCTCTTTTTATAGGAAAATGAATGAGTAAATGAATATAAGTAAATTTATATCATAGCAGTTGTTTTGCAGTGTTCATGTTTCCTAAAAGCGTAATCACGGGAAAAAACAGTTCTCTTATGCACATTTAAATTTTATTATATTTTTTTAATGTTTCATATGATTAATTCACAGTTTAATGGTTATATGCTTAACGCTGTAATCTTTCGGTTAAAATGTATAACAACATAAATCTTTTGCATGTAATTGCTCTGCTTAAATTTCTAGAAGGTTGAGTGTCTCTTTATGAATTCGGAGGGCCTCTTTGCATTATTTGATGTGAAATATAGTTTCGCAAAAAGGTAAATGTATATGGCTCCTGCAAATATAACGAGCAGCATGGGCAACAAGTTTTCTTTTTTTTTTTTTTTTGCAACGAAAAGTACGCAAAGATTTTTTCTAACTTTTGATTTCTTCTTTTTTGTTTTTGATTTCCTTTGAACATGGAGATTAAATTTAAAAATTAAAAAAAAAAAAAGAAAACAAAAATCTTGATACATAATAAATTTTTTTAAAGAGATCAATATGTTTGCTCATGTTTAACGATTTTAGGACGTTACGAAACCTTTAAGTGACTTAGTATTTATAGATAGAGATCAATCATTAATGTTTTCATATTTTTCGAGAGATAAGTATTCAGCATCATTACAAATAACTAACAATTTTCACAACAAGTTGATCAAAATAAAGAAATATTAACATTTTTTGTTTACTCGAATCGTTTCATTTGCAAACAACCGTTAATTCAATTAGAGAGTTATTTAATAACTAAATCCATCTATAGAGGCACATCAGCGCAAATACTGGCGCTTAAAACATGCATAAAATTAGCAAACCGCGAAAGGATGTAAATGCTGTAGCAAACGCCCAGTGTTTGTTTAGCTGAACACATGTTATTCATAAGGGGAGCATTAACACTCATTCAATTAATTGTTGTATTACGTTAAATAATTATAGTTTTAGTAAAATCACGATTGAATTAAGATAATTTTAATTCGTTAAAGAAATAAAAGATTTGCTAAAGGATTTATTAAAGGAATAAAAGATTTGATTAAATTTTCGCCCACTGCTTCTTTTTTCAGTCAAAATTTTTGATTTCTTTTTTTTTAATAAATTGTTTCTTCATGTGCATGAAAATAAAAGTTATCATTAGCAGATTCATTTTCCTTTTATGATTACAGTTTTCTTAAATGTTGAACGCATTACTTTTTTTTATCAATTTTTTTTTATTTCACATTTATACGGGTCAGCTCTTGTGCGCATTCACTTGGGGAGTATTTGTATTTTTATCAGGGTTTCACGTGGTAGCACAGCTAAAAATTACCTTATTTTATCATCGCCGCTCATTTGGTTAGCATGTAACAAAAATTTTCTTTCGCTATCTACAAAAAGTGAATGCGATTGTATTAATTTTGCTTTGCCGTTACGTTATACGCTTAATAAATTCCATAAAATAAGTCGATGTTTGCAATCGTTTTATGCATTTTTTCATTTTTTTAGCACATAGGAATTTCAAAATTACAAGTTTGTAGTCTTATAACGGGGCTAACGACCCCAAATTAAACTTAAAAATAATAAACCCAATCACTTCCCTACATTTGAGAAGCCACAAGGTCGCTAAACACAATATAAACAAAAAAACAATGAGAATTTATTTAACGAAAATACGTAAAATTGTTCCCGATCGATCCAAATCACAACGGAAACTACTCGTGCTTTCCCTCTCCTCTACTTAGAAGTAAAAGTAAACTTTAAATATAAAGTTTTTCTTCTTTAAATATACATTAAAAATTCTGTCTTAAAAGAAGAAAGAAGTTTCAAGATTTAGTAAACAGCGAATTTCATGTTACATCAAAAAGGGGAAAACCATGGTACGCTAAATTTAGCTTTCTTTTTTATGTTTTCAAAATTTTCAAGCAAGTAGAAGCAAAACTGTTTTGTTGAGACGGAATGGAGAGAAACAGCCATTTTATCAATTTATATATGTATACAATTATATATATAATTTATTATATATTATATATTATATATTATATATTATATATTATATATTATATGTTGTATATTATATATTATATATTATATATTATATGTTGTATATTATATATTATATATTATATATTATATATTATACATTATATATTATATATTATAT
>KK351155.1:144623-222867 GCA_000671755.1 Glossina brevipalpis
TTATATATTATATATTATATATTATATATTATATATTATATATTATATATTATATATTATATATTATATATTATATATTATATACACTGTATGCAGTATGAAAATCAAATGAGCATTAGCACGGCTTACATTAGTTTCAATACGGAACGTTGCGCGCAAAAGAAATCAAGAAACAAATAATATCGCAACTGGGATTCCATCATCCAAATTATTGTTTAAAGTGTATAACTTTGAAAAAAGTTATGGAAATCCCGACAATTAATTAGATTAACTTTTAATTACTGTGTGTATATTAATCGGAATAAATATTTTAAATTTTTTCCATTCCATTTTCCTATTACCAATGCAGGTGTTACTATATTACTATCGCTTACGGTTTTCCTTAACATGGTAGCCGAAACCATGCCAGCCACTTCAGATGCCGTACCCCTTTTAGGTAAGTTTTTTACGTTAACCAATTTGTGTTATGGCAAATGCTATGCTTTCGATTAGATGTGTGATTTGTGTTAACTCTGTTTTCTCGTTTGAAATTTATTTTCAATAATTTATTCATTTGCTTTTAATTTTAAAAAAAAAGCATTAGTTATATAAACAATTTAAATCATTTCATTAAAAATCGATAAAAAAAATACACTAAACATTTAACGTAAATTTAAAAAAAAAACGTAAGCTTTATAAAAGTAAAACCAAAAGATATTTTCATAAAACTAATTCGAAAATTGATGATTTTATAATATTAAAACTTTTGACACTCAATTAAATCCCAAAACGAAAGCCAATAAAAAAATTAAGTAAAACAGAAATAACCACTTACTTCGGGTCAGTAGATGTTTTTCTACAAAAAAAAAGTCAGAAAAACTAATTAAATTGCAAACGAGCTGCTGCAAATTTTTATTGGCTTACTTTTCTCTTACATCAATAGAGACGATCAGAGGAGGAAAAGTGTAGCCGGGAATTTGCTCAGCTACTCTCAAAACTGGCCCCTTTTTATTCTTCATTAAAGCATTTTCAATAAATTTTCTCATTTAAAAATTTAAAAGAAAAAATAAATTAACAACAAAGAAAATAAATTTAAATTAAAAAAATTGTAATATGCACCATTTGTTTCATCTGATTAAATGAATATAAATAACAAACCGTTGTTTAATTTTTTATTTTAACAAAGTAGGTCAACATTTTTATTTGGTTTTAATTTCCATTTTTTTTTTCTTGTTATGTTTTAAATCCGTTAACACAAAAATGTTAGGGTATATTGGGCTTGTCAATCTGTTAGTTGCCTCCGGAAATGTCACCCAGAAGACCTTTGAAGTAAATATATTATCAGACAGCTAACAGATGTTAAGTTGTCTTACCGCTTTGTCTATTTATAAAGCCGTCGAATGCTTTCCCTCTTTTTAGCCGAAACTGTTTATATACAGCCCTGGATTTAGTCCACAGAAGGACTTTGACGACGTGCGAGTTGTTCAAGAATTCTATTTACTAATTAATATATTTGGGAAAAAGATCTATTAAATGATAATTTGAAGATATTAGTGCCAATGATATACAAACTGTACAAAATATGGTTTCAGCTTCTTGAAAGGCCGGTGTTCTCAAAAAACCAAATAACGAACTGACGCTCCTGTCGTTCATCAAATTCCGTACCAATTTTTTTTATAGTAACTTGAGTTAGTGGATGCTCGTAAATCGCTCTTTTTTTGTGTTTTTTGTTAAAACAATTATTTTTGTTTTTATTAAAAATAATATAATTATAGCGTATTAACTACATTTTAATGAGTATTTATTTGTTTGTTTATGTATTTTTGTTCACTATTTTGTGGTTTCATTATATAAACGTATTACGTTTTCAAGCACAACCACTCTTATTTTTTAATTGATTTGTTTCTATTTTTCTTAAAAAATATGTATTTTGATTATTTTTATAATACTCAATTACTCTTTTTCTTACTATCTCTTTCTATCTGTCTTTCGAATACACGAGTTTTAATGCACGTTTTATTAATATATTTCTTCCTTCCCACCCCTATTATATAAATAATTTTTGTCTATATTTTATATGTTCATGTAATAATAATTAAAAAAATAAAAACAATTTAAATGAAAAAATAAAGTTTTTTAAACAAAAAATATATGTAAAAAAATTTTTAATTGAATTGAATTTGAATACATTCCATTATCCGTTACAAAAAACTGGTAGTAATGAAAACAGGCAATAGATCCAATTGAGAAAAAATTGTAATTGAACAGCTTTTAATTAATTTCTATTGATTAGCTAATCTTTCGTCATATAATCAACACATACAGTATTCTTGCGCTCTTCTACCGTTTGGATTGTTTCAGATGCTTAGAGAGTTTTCTGTTAACATTACATTGAATAAATTATAAATTAATTAATTACCACTTGACGTATTTGACAGAAGTGAAGAGGACTCTAATAGATAACATTGACAAATTTGAAAACGAACTCGAAAGATTACAGCACTATATCTGAAGAATCCAGGAGTTCCTAAATTAAATTTTTTGCGATTTTGTCTTTATTACGATTGGGATCGTGTTTGCTCTGTTCATAAAACCTCGTATAACAAGTAAATCGAGACTGCTCGGAATTTCTTACCAATCGTCCTGTCTTTATAATGTCGTGGACGTTCCATAGTGTGTCGAACCGAATCCAATGTACTCTAGAGGAAGGATACGCAACGTTACATTAACATAAAGAATCTACTTGCTTTCTTCCAAAGCATATCTTAGCTACACTGTTAACGCTTACGAGCATTGAGGATCGAAATGCTAAGCGGGTGCGACCAGCCAGTTTATGTTCTCGTTTACCTGCCAAACAACTTTAATACTATTGATCCAACCCTTTTATGAATGTACGTTTGAACATCGTCGCCCTTATTTGATAGGTCGTTCAGATCGGAGAGTTTGGGGAAAATCACTTTAGTGTATAGGGTTTGATACCCTCTGGCGGAATTCACGCCTAGAGGAAACCCTTAAGAGTGCTGTTTTGCGAATTTCAAATAGATGACATTTCGTAAGGCGGTGATAAGGGAAGAACAGAAAGACAACTGGTGTAACCATCCTCTAATCCCCTAGTAAAGGAGCTTTGTCTTACACGACAAGGGTTTATTAACATTTTACATATATATGTAACATTAAGAATAACTTCAGATAGATCTGCTTGTTAATATATATAGTAATCTATTTATAATCATTTTCATTGTCTCTTCCCTTCTGGGATATGTCAATGCATTTTTTTGCCCGGTCTGAAGTTCTTTCCTAAATTTCGAAATATGTCAAAAAAAATTTAGTAAGTTGACATGTTTTGGCTCAAGGCAAGCACTGTTGAAAATTAACTGATTCGAATTATTTTCACGATCACTCCGCTTATAAAAAGCTATTTGGAAAAATTTGCAATTTTTAATATTTTTTTACGAGAACTGTGTAGTAATATAAAATAATAAAGGAAACTGCTTTTTGAAAAATTTGAATAGAATGAAATCATTTTTATTTTTCGAATGCCCTCACATACGAAGTTTCTCACGAAAAAGAAACCTTTAAATGATAATTAGATCAGATTTTTGATATTTGTTTTATAGTTGTGTTGAAAATAGTTTCCTTAGACGACATGATACAAGTATTTAACGATCACCGTTAGTTGTTTAAAGCACTTTAAATTTATTTTTGAAACTGGCTAAAATGCTTTGTGGCTTGACAGATTCTCATGGGAAAATGTTTTTTGTGAAGGCCAACTGCTAGTACTTTTTGATTAGATCAGATGAAAGTTTTAGAAAAGCAAAAGAGATTTCTAATCTTTGTTTCTCTCTTTTTGGAATCCAAACTCTTCCAAAACTTTTCAAGAAGCTGTTAAAGTTGCGGTTTGTTTTTGACGTTCTCATTACAAAGGGTGTAAAAACAGTTGTGTTTGCAAAATCAGAAATTGTCATCAATTTTCAATCAATCAAAACTTGTCGATTTGTTTTTGATTGATTTTAGAAAAAAAAAGAAAATAAATTGCTTACCGTTTATATTGGAAAGCATCGTAGAAAGTTTTTAGTTCCATATTTCAAGCGTTAGGTGCAAAACAAAAAACCAGTTTTTTGTAAAAGTTTTTGATATTTTTGCTGACTATGTTCAAAGAGGATTAAAATTTTTTTATTAAAATGGAAATTTTTATTAAAAGAAATATTCAATAACTACTTTATGCATTCTATATATTTTACGTGTAAAATGTAAAAATACAACGTATTCGTTTCCCGTTAAATGTTGTTCAAATTATATATCAAATATATTAGAATTCATTAAAAAATGTTTTTGAAAATATATTAAACAAAAATTGTATATATATACATATATATATAATTTCAAAACCCTTAATATGATTTTTTTTCTCTAAATTTTGTTCTTGTCTTTATCCATATCTCTTTCTCTTTCTCTTTCTTTCTCTGCTTCTCTATTTCTCTCTTTTCTATCGAACTTATGCTGTCGCTCTCTATATTTGTTCAAAACACAAAACAACTCTCACTTACTCGAAATATTTACTTTTATCTTTATTGCAAAACTGTAACAAACACTTTGCGAAATCTTATAAAAATTTTCGAAAAATTTTACAAAAAAATTAATTTTCAAAATTTCAAAAACAAAACATCGATTTATGAAAAATTATATATATAAAAACCACACTTTCTGAATACTCGTACATATTTAAAAAAAAAAAAACAATGAATTTGACACGCCCAACCAACCAACAGGTACATATTTCAATTGCATAATGTTTATGGTAGCTTCATCCGTTGTGTCAACGATTTTAATATTAAATTATCATCATCGAAATGCTGATACACATGAAATGTCCGAATGGGTAAGTTTTTTGTTTTTGTTGCTGTAAAAAAAAAAAAAAAATTTACAAAAAGAAAATACCCCTACACACTAAAATAAAAAAAAATATATATATATTTTTTAAAAAACCTAATCTAACAGAAACCTCAAATCAACTTCAAATCAATCAATCGACTCAAATAAAACATTCATTCTCACTTCAATAAAAAGAAAACTCTCTTTAAATGTCTTATCCAATATAAGTAATCAAAAAATCATTTCGTTCAAAAACATTCCAGACAACAATAAAAAAAAAAATAAAGATTTCATTACTACAATATCTGTGTCGTCATGTGTCCATAGCTACATATGTTTGTGTGTCTATTAATACCTATATACAATTATCTATATATAAATGTATATGCGTGTGTTTGTGTGTCTAGCATAACTTTACAAATTTTTATTAACCTTTAGTTGTGTTTATCTCATATTTTACTTTAAATCCTAAGTTGTTATTTTTTAAGTTGTAGTAAAAGAAAAAAAAAACAAAAATGCAAAAAAAAAATTCCTGTCTATGTAATTACGAAAACATATCATAACAAATCCGATTATATGAACGAAAGATTTTCTCGGTTGGGCAGGTGTAAGCTGGATGATTACTATTCAAAAAATTGCTTTAGATATCTCTTAATACCCAGCAAAAAATAATGAGGTTACGTCGTTTTTTCTTTTCCTTCGCTTTGCCTCTTCTTCTTAATACTCAAACTCTGCTATTGCAGTTAACAATGATAACTTACGGTTATTCGTTTTTATAAACGAAATCCCCTTTAAAATGTTTTATTGGCTTCATCAAGCGTACGTTTTTTTTTTTACTAAATATAAATTTAATACGAACTTAAAAATATTTTATATGATGAATGATCTGATTTCAACAACATCGCCACCTTGAAGCTAATCCAGCTTACAACCAAAACTATTCATGTAAACATCGACAATATATTTAATACTTTTAAAGCTAAATCTTATTCAACATACTTCAAGTTAAATACATGGGATAAAAAGTTAAACCGAAGATATATATATATATATAAAGATGGACAAATATTTCAAATTATGGATAAAAATATGTCCAAATAACAACTATTCTCGTTCACTTAATAATAAGTTTATGAATAAATTTTACAAAAAGAGCAAATGATAATTTATTCGCAATACCTAGAACTTTACTTATATAGCGTAAGATTTTGGGTAATTTCTTTTGACTGTCCTCTCGTCTGCCCATCGTTTTCTTCCTTCGCTACCAGCGTTTGTCAATCTAGATATGTCTGTCAAATTTCCTGTGGTCTTTGAAACGGATATGAAGACAGAAAGTAGAAATTTTTTATTTAGTTAAAAACAACGATAATCACTACGTTACAAACGCGTCCGCCTAGATAAAACTCCAAACTCCTCCGACATATAGAACTGTTTCGAAAAACAAAACTTTACAAATTGCCTTAATCAGCTTCTTGATATAGGAAGTTCCGGGTGTTCAAAAATACGTCCTAGCAGTAATGGAAATTTTTTAGTTGCTTTAACTATCTAAAATGCACTTAAAAATATTATGTAAAAACACCTTCAAGCGAGAATTTTATTTATTGTGCTACGTATACATGAGTACTCTTGATACGTTCTAAAGTGGATGACAATTTTCTTAGTTATTTTCTTCTTTTTTTTTACGTCATTAAAAAATCATTTTTTATCTTTATATGTTCATAGACCAAAAAACAAAAACCCTTTCCCCTGCGCTGGTAAAATCTGTCAATTTGTCAGACAAAGAGAAAAAAATCTGTGTCTACCAAAAAAATATGTAATGAAAAATATCGTAATGTTGATGTTGGGCCTCATGAATGGTGCTTATGAAGACTTTATCATATCATCACATCTATATCCATACGATTGCTATAATTGTTTGTATTTGTGTATATATGAAATATTTGTTCTATAAATCACATAATCTATGTATATATGGTATCAATTGATTTAATGAAATGGAAGAAAAGAAAAATAAACAAAAAATTTATATAAAAATTTTAAATACATTTAAAGCGTTCTGTTTTCTCCTCAATGCAATTGTTTAACTATGTTAAGCGTTATACGAATGATAGAATCTCTGACGTCCAGACACTATACAGCAAGGATAGATATATTAAAAGTAATCATAAATAATGCAAAATAATCTGCTTTTTTTTATATAGTACATAAGTACCTATAGTCTAAAGTAATTCAAGTGATTGGTAGAGATAAACCATAAAGAATTATTTTCAATTCTATAAGAAGCTATAAAGTGTCTTTAAAACTATAATTTATTTTTATTAAAAGTAGAAACTTTCTTAACTGCTGTATTGGTTAGCTTCTCTTTGTGCGTTTACATTTTAAAAAAGTACTTGTTCTTAAAGTAAAAGTTGTTTGTACATTTTTGAAAATAATGTCTATCTATATACCTTCTATTTTCTTCTTGTTAATTATTAATTAAACTTTTTGTGTATATCTCTTCCGAAAATATACAATTATTAAAAAGTATATATGCATACCTATCCTACGTTTTACGTGCTTGTCCGTCTCTTCTAATTCTTACACACTTTTTAAAAACAAAATTAAAGAAAAAAAGTCAAAAGTCCAATTTTGATTTCATAGGACCTCATATCAACTTAGTTTTTAATTCATTATGTTCATAGCACTAATGATACACAGTATGTCGCCAAAAACGAAGGAAACAAGTCGAGAATTTGATTTTCCCTCAACTTATATATTATCATTTTTTGCATCGAAATTTTTTATTCTTTTTTCCGTGAACTTTTTTACGTTTTAATTTATGTTTTGCAAATTAATTAAATTTTTAGTTTCATGTTTTGCATGACCAATATGTTAACTTTATATTTTATTAAACGTGTCACCCTTATTTTACGTTCAGTAAATAACTAAAAAAGCTAATTTATGATTGTTTTCGATTTGCGCGTTTGTCTGTACATCATTCTCAAACTGTGTTATTTCTGATGAGAGACCTAGCAAGTATATAAATCATAGGGTAGTTATGTATAGAAAACTTGTTTTTTAAACCTAACATGCGAGAAGTTACCTTGATATTAAGTGGTATAAAAAGTTTCACTGATCAAAAAATGTTGGGAATTGTAATTTACATTTTATAACGTTAAGAACAATTAATTAACAATATAAGCGATGATGACATCGTACACGTGGCAGACGTAATAGATAGGTCAATATTCCCTGATTTTATTCTTTTTATAGTTTCCTCTAAAAGCATACATAAATATAATCAGTTCAATTCTTCTTTAAAACTTCTATGTTTTTTTTTATAGAACAGTTTTTACAAAGTCTCAGAATACGCTTCAGTTTTTACAATGACTTCATCATTCGATCTAAACATTTATCCCTGCAGCATCCATTTTAAAATTTGAGATAATAGTCGTTGTCAAGCGACTCTCTGTTGAATGAGACAGCAATTCAAATTCGAGTTCATGCAACATTGTTGTTGTAGCCATGTATGTTAGATTTTTATAGATCTACTTTGAAGTCAGCGTTATATCATTGAGAAAGATCTGCATGAAAGGAAACAAACGGGTTCAAGTCCGAATTGTGCGATCAATACATGAAATCCATGATCTCTTAAGTTTTTTCAAGTTATTAAAAACGTTTATAGAACGGCATTGCGTAATATGGTTAGCGTAACAAACTCCGCGAATCTAAAGCCGACTGTTGCGAAACACGCTAGGAACTTTTGCCAATATTAATCTTTGAATATTTTTGTTATTTTATTAGTATATTTATATCGGAATGTGATTTGGTTGCTGCAAAGAGGACAAAAGCTTTATAAAATATTTTCAGAGCAAACACTTTTTTTTTTTACTTAAAATTTTCGACAAGGTTTTTAATATCTACATGTATTACAACGATAGAATAAATTATTAAGTAAATAGATTTTATAAAAAAAAAGGAAGGTGTGTGAAAGGGAAGTTATTTTAGATATTAATTAATATTTTAGTGTGATTCATATAAAAAAAATATTCACCTAATAATTAAGGGGTGACATGTAAAAGGTAAAAGTCAGAGCTTTCTGGAAGTTATTAAATATTTTTACTTAGACAACTTTCTAAGAGAAACTTTTTTGAACGTTTTAATTTCATTCATTCATTTTTAGCAGTTTTTACGTGAGCATGTTAGAGTTATTTGAAAAGTTTATTCTAAATTTTTTTTTAAAAAGCTACATAAGAACAAAAAAAAAATTTTAAAATAGCTATGATACGATTTTATAAAAATGTTGTTTGAAACTTTTGGCAACTTTTTTTCTTTAGAAATAGTCTGCATAAAATTCCCTACGTCCAAATGTTTAATTTATATTTCACTTAAAATTTTAAATTGCAACGAAATTTGCTAAAAGTGAAAGATAGTAGTCTAGTATCTGTAAAACTTAACTGAAAAATAATAAGTTATCCTTAACAAGTTATAAGCAAACGGAAACTCCAAATCAATGCTATTAACATATAAGAGAAAGGAAGCATATATACATATAGTATTTTCGGAATTTTAATGTTGAGTTTAGGTAGTCAAGAGGTAGTAAATGTAAAATTTGTGTTGTGTTATCCTCTCTTACTGCAGCATATACTTGAAATTTGCGTATAGTACCACACATCAAATAAATCAATTTCGCATTCGGTATCCATGCCTATCATTTCTTTTCATATCATTTTTTCTTTTATTCGTACCTGTCATGCAAGTAGAAAATAAATTTATAAAAGTTTAAGTCCGACGAAATAATTAAGTGTTAAAGCGATAAACGTTAAAGTTTATCACCGTAACCATTATTAACTGATAATTATTAAATTATAGGAAAAGATCACGATACATCTTAACTACAGTTAAAGTTAATTCATTTTATTAGCACCAGAGTCACTAGCATACATTGCACACCTTATGTTAATGTTAATGTTCAAGTTTCGAGAAATTAAAATGAAATGATAGTAAAGTTTCTTCATTTTCATAACATTTTCTGAATTTTATTAAGTTAAAAGCTAAATTATTAAATTTCTATGAAGTCTATGATAAAAAATATATTTAGAGCAAAAGTAAAAAAAATTTGGTAGCAACACTTTTAGTCCTTTAGCTTATATGAAGCTGATGACAGCAATGATTGAAATATCCTGACAGACTAAGCTAAACAATAGTCTTTCCATCAACTAAATAAAGAAAAGTTTTTCGTTTTTCGTTAGCTAAGAAAATATTTCATTTACAAAATATCTTTCTATATAAAAATACATATGAACAGCCGTTACGGAAAAGGAATGAAAAAGTTTTTAACAAATTCTATGAATGCTTTTGATTTCTGTTTCGCAAATAATATAACACTTCATGAAGGTTCTTCTTCGTTTTCAAGGAGTATCTCTACATTTCAAACTCATCTATAATTGTTTATTATATTTTACCACATTGCTTTTACTTTTTAAAGAAAAAAAGATAAAACGAAAAAGAGAAAGCACCTGCATTTCCTGTGTTTAACGTAATTTAATTACCTCCTCTATAACTAATGATTATAAATATTAAAGGAAACTAAGAAGAGAAGGAAAAAAGTACATGAAATCAAACGTAAACAGTAAACAAACTGCAGGATACAAAAGTTCCAAATAACCGTAACAAGCGTGAAAGCATGAACAGAGCCAAAAACAAAACACAATAACAACTACAAAATATAAACTACAAGCGCTGAACAGTCTAATTAAAACGTATTTCGGATGAGGATTATATATATTCGTTTTTACCTAGTGGGGGTCAAAATAACCGTGCATTGGTTACTGTACCACTATTACCACTACAGTAAATAACAAGAGCAACATTGTTGTTAGATACATTAATGGCATTAGTGTGGTTTACCTAAAGTTTACTTTTATTTTGAATATATTTTTTAAATCTATTTTTTCATTTTTCATTTTACAATGCCAACGGGATCTCTAATGGATAGAATTAATAAGTGATGGGAAAAATGAAACCTGAAATAACTTAATTAAGCCGTCGACATAATGAATAGAAGAAAAATAAAAATCAAAGAGGATAAAACAATAAAGGCTAAGACAACTAAGTTATTGTCAGAGTATGATTTAAAAGTTTAAAGTAAATTTCTTATGTACAAGTTCTCTCTAAAACATTTATTTTTACTTTTTATTATTGAATAAAGAAAACTCTATACTCATTTCGTGCCGGTTGGCTTAAAGTAAGTTAGCAAATATCATTAAAATCTTATCGTAAAGAAATTGCTTTCTTTGCACTTTAATTCTTTTCTATCTATCGTGCATCTGAATATCATTTCAATAAAAAAATATAAAAAAATAAAAAAAGAAAAAAATTACTTGAAAATGTACTTTAACCACATTAACCATAAGTTTTTGCTGCAAATTACAAACTTGAAGTTAAAGGATGTAAAAAATCCCGGTAATGGTAAAAGTGCATTTTCTTTTTTCTTTTCAACACTTGCTCTTATTATCTACATCGTCCATTAAAGGTAATAATATTAAAACAAAACTTCCGCTTACTTTATGAACAACGTACTTTACGTATTTGCGAAAACCGAATAAATGAGATGAAGTACTGATAAAGCTCCGATTGTAAGATTCGTCTATATATATATGCCTCAGATTAATAATGTACGTCTATCCTTTAAAGAAACAAAGTCTATCGATACATTCGCATGTCTTTCGTCATGAGTCTTTTCACCATAGCACGATGAAAACAAAGTTGTACGAATTGATAGCCTTTGCTAAAAATGAACTTGAAAACACATATAAATAAATAAAGATTTCAAAACAATATACTCAATTATTTGCTAATTAAATTTTTGCAAAACAAACAAAAATTTCTATATTAAAATTGAAGATGAGATAAACAAAATATATGTTAAATTCAAGGTAGTGCGCCGCAAGAAAATGTATTAAGTTCAAGACTCTATATTGTTGTCACTCTACGTTTTCCCATCGATGAAAATATTTAAAATGTAAAATATGCAGATGACATTGCAATTTTATTGTCATCATCATTTAATGTTTCCATTGAAATTCAAAATCATTTCAAAAATCAAATCGATCAAATCAATTCAAAAATTCTTGTAAGATGAATAAATTTGAGGGCAAAGCGAACATTGAAAAATCTACACATATGACGTTCACGCTAAATAACAGTTCTTGTCCATACTTTATTTTGAATGGCAATAACGTCCTTAAGAACAATTACATAAAATATATCGACTTATAAATTAATCAAAGACTGCCATGGAAGGATTAAATAAAAGCTTAACTTAATAACAAAAAGAAGCTATTTTCTAACCTGCTCAGAATCACAACTTAATGTAAAGAATAATTTTATTTTATATAAAAGTATATCCCAAAGCATTTAGTCCTGTGGTTTACAGTTGTTGGGGGCAGGCAGTGTCACAAATATTGAAGTACTAAAAAAATTTCAATCTAAGACCGTTCGTCTAATTGTTGTTGTATTAACTTTCATGCAGATTATTTTATCGTTATATGATTTTCATCACAACGCAAAGTGTGGAAATTTGGTAACCTCAGAAGTTTCCAAAAATCTCGTATGTATCCAATAAAATTTTCAAATACAACATCAAACATTAACAGCTTGCCTTATTACAGATGAGCAGTAATTTTCTTTCAATTAAATAAATAATTCCTTCATAGGAAACATAAAAATAGAAAATGTTTCTCCAAGCAAAATACTAAACTTTATCACCGATCGCATTCAAATCTAGAAAAAAAAATTTAAGTTAAAAGTACTGTTAAGATTTTTTTTCACGTATGATTTATTGCCTTTCGTTACTAATCGGCTTTCGTTCAAGCCCACACTTAGGTTTTCGAGCAACATTTGTAACACCGACATGTAGACAATTGGCAACACTACGTATTTAAGGGTTAAATCCGGGCCATTTTTTTTATCAATCTTATATGCTGATCGTTTTCTAGGACAAAACAATTCTATCACTTCGTTGTATTAACTTTTAATTATACGCATAAAAGGAGAAAAATTTATATAAATTTTATAAAAAGAGAAAATAATACATAGCTTGTATTAATGAGAAGTAAAGTTTGATATTTCTTTCCAGTTAATTTTTTTATCGAAATATAATTTTAAACCTTAGCGGCAGAAAGCATTTAATTAATGTACCACATTTATTCAATCTTTATAAACTGAATTTAAGTTTGATGAGAGATTTCTTAACGTTTTTATTGTATTCTCTCCCATTAAAATATATTATAATAATAAACGTTGCACACACGTCACTGATCAAATAAAATTAATCAATGAATAGCTTTTTTAAGGAGCGCTCCTTACCTTGCTCTCTCTTTGTCTCTCTTTCTTTTACGCTGCCTCTTTGTGCAGAATTGTTTTATGACTTCCTTCCGTTGCTGATAAATTAATTATCCAAATTTGTATATATTATATTAAGGTAACATAAGCAAAAAATAAAGTAAATATTTTGAGAAAAGAAATTTCGAAAACATTTTAAAAGTGAACAGATAGAACAAATTTAAAATAAAAGTGAAGATGAAATGTTTTTCACGCCGACGCTACTATCGTATACGAAATTTAAAACTTTTTTTTCAACATTTAACTTTAAAAAATTCAAACATTTTTTTATCGCTTCTAGGGTTACATACCCTAGGCTGCCCTCGGCTTTGGAGCAAATAATCTTAACACAATATTGGGATTGTTTTGTAATCGTCTGATGTGTATAAGAAATACCACCATATGATAAACATACCATAACATGATAGACTGTAACGTACTACAAAACAGGTTCTGGATTGATTACAACTCTTAACTGAACAAATATTTCTTCTTATTACAATAGTGCAGCCATTCAAATAAAGATTTCAAAAAAAAATTTTTAATAGATAAATCCCCTCCGAAAAACTATTGTTCACATTCCTATATTGCTAGCAAGATGGCAACACTCTATGACATCATATGGCTTTGAAAGTAAAATATTTTTTGTCATTTTTTTTGTTAAACCTTAATTTAAACAAAACTTAATATCTAGTATGGCTTTCTGTCGATTATGTCAACACAAGGTTTAAACTTCTGCCGAATAGCCGATGATTTATATCCGGATGATTAAAACTATCAGTTGCATAAGAGCGTTTCTTTAAAGATTTTTAATTAATTTTTAAACAATTAATTTATATTTGATTTTATGAAAACCAGATGAGGACAGTTCGTTCGGACTAGAAAGCTTTTGTAGAGATTGTTCAGTCTCATATTACATGTACAATAGTATATTGGTTGCATTAAATTTTTAAGGTTTTTAGTAACGCAAAAATATTCCTTTGGATGCATTTCCTTTCGACATACTTTTAGATGGAGTCGCTTTTTGCAATTTCATATTTAAGCGATGCGTGAGGAATTTTTGCTACTATGAAAGGAAAGTGAAATGGATGCATTTATATAACTGCTGTAAGTGTTAAGCGTAATATTTGACAAACTTTTAATTATGCCTTTAGTTTAAATCTATGCTAAGGACCAAGTTTGAATGGAAAATATTAGAATTTATTTTATAATTATGTTGGAAAGTTTTCAAAAATTCTATTTACGCATTTACACGACTATTACAGCAGTGAAAGGAATGTTTCAACTTTGCTTTCTTCAACACATCATTTGTAAATTCTTTTATTTTTATTTTTTTGTTTTGTTTTTGTGAGCATATGTTGCATTACACTAAACTGCTAAATAATTCAAGCGAGTGTGTAAGGATGTCGGCCACCAACATCGCGTTGTATGGAATTTTTTAAATTTTTAATTTATATTTTTTTTTATATTCATTAAAGCAAAGCCCAGAAATTTAACACAAAAATACATACAATAGTTATTGGACATATTTAATTACGGGTATTAATTAATTGCAGTTATAGATAGAGTTAGCGGATAACTGTTTTATAGCGCTTTATAGATCTCGCTTACAGTAAAAAATGAAAATGAAAGTAGGGTTAGAATGTTCGGTAACTGGAACTTAATAGAATTGTCGCTAACAAGTGTTCCCTAACAATTCAGTTCCTGTCAATTTATACGATGGTCGAAGTAAAGTTAAAGTAAACTTTCTGATCCTTGGGTGTTTGCTGGTTTTAGTCTCACGATAAGTTTTTTTCAGGGGTGTAAAATATGGAACATCTTCAATAGCCTGCCCGTAGTCCTTATATGCTAACTTCTATAAAATGACAATTTTTTACATTTATTTGCATTCAAAGAAATGAGATTCACTCGAGACCGCCTATGTTTCTAAATCTTGCTTTAGATGATCTGTTCTTTAAAGTACGCGATGCCTAAAAAAGGATGTCAAATCATTGAAGAATAGAATAAAGTATAGGGTGACAAGCCTGTTAAACTCCAGACGATACTATTGTTTCTGTAGATAAATTACCTTCGTAAACAACATGTCGTATATGGCATTTAAGATAAAAGGAAAGCTACTTAAACAAGATATTTAAAAAGGTGTATAAAGTAAGTTATGCGGATGAATAGGTGAAAAGTTTGCGGTCCTTCGCAAAGCTCGTTAAAGGTTTAACAAGAATGTTCTAATAGGTTAATGATAAAAACATGTTGATCTGAGGAAATAATGGCATCAATTGAAAATAATAAATCTTTTGTTACCAAATTCTTAAGCAGCTTAGGCAGGTTTCGCTATCGACTTATAATTTTCTTTATTTTTCTCTTACAGTCAGTGTTGAATCTAAGACCAATGAGATTATTTATCCACAGCACCGCGAGAGCACCGCATACAAACGTCAAATTAAACCTATAGGTCAGAAGTCGAATAACGTTACCCGATAATTTGTGAAGATGCAAAATGAGATTCTATTTGAACAATAGGAATAGGAATACTTTCAGGATACTATGCCATCGGGCAAAACTATACTATATAAAATATTAAACAATTAATTAGAATAATTATAATCTAATCATGAGGAGAAATTTAGCAAAAATATATTAGACACCGTTGCATTCAAACGCAACGTTTTTCTGTTAGCGCTCGCAAGCGCATAACAACGTTCGGGATTGCTTCGTTGTAAGTAGAAGTAGCGTGTTCTGCTTACTTTTTTTTCAATGGTATAGAGAAAAAATGGATCGGAGAACCACTAACGTTGAAATGAAAAATAAAACTCCAATATCTCCCGATTCCTTATTTGTTTTAACGTTGCTTTTTTGAGCACAGAGTAAAAATTTAAAATACAGAATCCAGTATATAGCAATAAATTTCAATCAATTTTACCCGCACGCATAAGAAGGCTACTTTTTTGATAAGAGTAGCAAAATATTATGGGATTGAAAATATTATGTGTGTGTGTGTTTCAATCTTATTTCTGTGAATGACATTACTTGAAATGTACAGTTCATGCTTTGAAGTAACACACTACGAAGTTTTGATTTGATTTGATTCCATTTTTTTTTATTTCATTTTATTAAGTAACTATAAGGCCTAAAGCCTAATGAAATAGTCACATAGAAAAAATTCGTATGAAAAGAGAATCTACAACATAAGTGAATATACAAGTCAGCAAGTCTAACCAATCAACGTAATCATTTTGCTCTAAGAACTCCATATTCATCAATCGAAGAGGAATTTCATCTCTCTAATATTTTAATAATTCATCGGAAAGTGAACAGAAATGTCCAATTTTTTGATGGATACCTAAGTGGAGTTCAAGATGTAAATGGAGTAGACTTTCTTGGTTTCTTTATGGTGGTAAATTTCTTTAGCACAATTCTCCCAGTTCGCTTTTAAAATGCATTCAAATTTTTTTAGCATTACAATGAATTTGTACGAAGAAATAATAAGCGGCTGTGTAGTATTCATCTTGAATACATTATGTTTACTTAGCTTTGATGTAAAATAGTTTATAGTGTTCCTAGATGTATCAGACACAACTTTGAAGTTAAATATTGACTGCTTGATAGATATGGACTGCTTTCGATGGATAGGAGAAGTTGGTTTTTATGGATGTATAAGATCAAGCTCTTTGCTGCAGCAGCCTAGCTGATTTTTGGCCCACTAGGAACCTTTGCTTTCTCAACACTTGCCAGGTATTGAATATTTTGCTCCAAAGGATTAGAGACATTAGCTCAAAAAGCTGGTTTTGGAGAGGTGAGATCTAAACTGCTGGGATTGATGGGAAATGGAACGTAAAACGGAGCAGGAGTAAATGGATCTCAGACCACATTGTAAGTGGACTTTTTGTTCGTCCGCCGTGATCCAAAAGATCTCAAGTATTCACATTCTGCAATCATTAATTCATCTCTCGCTAGTTTAAACTTTTAGCATTTCTACCATTTAATAATAATGTTTTCCTTTTTTAGAAGTTAAGGTGGATATCACAGTCTGTAAAGAAAAAGACTTACAAGAGATGTGCGTACGTTTCTAGTTATAATAGTCAATAAAAATAAATAAGATCAAAGCTAACCTTACTATCAATATATATTTGAAAGTTATCTGATAGCCTGTAGTATATGACACGCGATGCGAGTAGTTGCAAATGAGTATGAACTATGTGTTGAAAACATAACCCAATATAATTTAATAACAAAAAAAAAGGAAAATTTAATAAACTGCTTGAGTTCTTTGGAAATCATTTGGCAACCATTTATAAGAGAAAAGGAATAAATGAATTCTTATCTTATTAGAGAATGAATATTTCAATAGAATTTGCTGAGTTCGGTGAGTTTAATTGTCTACATAGCAACATATAACATACATAGTAACATGTATTGAATAAGAGATATCATATGGCATGACTTGTCGAATAAAGGATACAACCATTTCATTATATATTTGAACACAACTGTATCCTCTTTTAATTACTATAGTGAAAATCTTCTTTAATTACATTTATTATTAATGACGAAATGTTCGCAATTACAACAATTAAGAAATATGTTTAATGATGCTTTTGATGGTAACTTTTCAATTAAATGCATTTTTTGCACCAACATAGTCTTATTAACAAGTAATTAAAATACTGAGAAGGGAAAAAGGAAACAGAACGCTTTATATATATATTGTTTAAAACAAAAGTACGTTACATTTGGCATTATTTTTTGTTGTATAAAAATAAAAATATAATGGCATGAATTTCATTATTTAATGATTCCTTTAAAAGCATTTAAGAGAAATCATCAAAATTTTTATAAATTACTCGCAAACATGGAAAAATCTGATATATTTTTTTAAAATAAATTTAAAGTGAAATCTTTTTATGATTCAAAAAAAAAAAAAAATTAATTAAAGACTGACTTTTATATATTCACAATAACTTATTGGAAAACAAATACAAAATATCAATGGGTTGACTACCAGATACGTGTCGTATTCTTATGTTGGCTGCCATGGATTTTACGTATGCATCGTCCGGGCAGACCTATTATACTGGATTTTTCTTCTACTCCATGCTCGGATACCTCATCAGAACGTAAACATCAAATATTATCAGAAGTGGAATTAAAAGAGCGGTAGGCTTATTATTGAAACAAAATATATATAATAATAATAAAAAAATAATGAATATAAATAAATATAAGTAGAAAAATATTTTTTCTCCTTTATTTCATGTATAAAAAAAAACTTATCTTTTATTTTTTTTTTTTGCATTTTTAAACAGATCATCAAAGTCATTGTTGGCCAATGTCTTGGATATAGATGATGACTTTCGCAATTGCCGACCTATGACACCGGGCGGTACTTTGCCACACAATCCTGCTTTCTATCGAACTGTTTATGGGTATTTCTTTTATGGCATTTATTACAATAAAATTTGTTTTAAAATAAATTTTCAACTTTTAATATTTAATTATACTACTATTGATAATAGACAAGGGGATGACGGTAGCATTGGTCCTATAGGTAGCACCAGAATGCCAGATGCTGTAACACATCATTCATGTATAAAATCTTCGACCGAATATGAATTAAGTTTAATACTAAAAGAAATACGTTTTATAACCGATCAGGTAAATAAATGAAAACACAAATATTTTTAAAAGATTTTAATTAATATAAATTTAGAACATATTTTATATATATTATGTTGTATGGAAAGTTCTGTCATATCTTCATATGATTTCCATTTAGAAAATCCACTATTTTTAATTTTATGTAACAATTTAAGAACTATAATCACTTGTCGGCTGAATGTCAATATTTCGTGGTATTCCTCACAAACGTTGCATTTGAAGTTCTTAGGCTTTATTTACATAAAACTTACTCTACGGACATCTGCAAAAGAAGCCCGAGGTGGTTAATCTTATCATCATAGAAGTTAAACGCATCTTATTACTGCTTGAACTAGTCTTGATATGTGCAATCGTAGAATAAATAATAGAAGAAATGATTTTTATAAGAAAAGAAATTGTTAACCGTATGACGATAAGATTCTCTATTAATAGCTTGCACTACGCTAGGCCCATGCTGTAGAAAAACTATAAACCATGTTGGCACTGTCAACGATTTTAAGAAAGAATGGTTTTTCAACTTGAATTTTATTTAAATACATATCTAAGTCTCTATGCCTAATTTACCTCAAAATTGTAGTCTTAAACGCAATTCCTTAAATATATATATCGTTTCCCATATTTACAAGAACAAACAGCAAGCTTTTCTCAAGCTGTTTTCTTTCAGCAATATTCTCTTTCTATTTTTTAAGCCACACTATTTATGGTTAAAAATGTTGCAGAAATTGACAACAATTAATAACAATCAATTACAATTAATTTAATTAATTATAATTAAATGCTTCCCCCTCATGAATTTGCAAAGCTACTAAGTCACAATTTCAAAGTGTAAGTTAATAAAATCACGGTTAAATATATTCGCTAAACCCCCCCTCGAAAGTCTTAGATGGTAATACACTAAAAACCTTTATGTATTATAGTTTAGTTGTTCTTAGAATGCATTTATAAACGTCGTAATCTTTTTTTTTAAAGTGGTATCTCTCATTTGAGATGACAGAAATTTCCTTCCAACTTGATATAATTACTATTATTATTACTAAATAATATTTAATATATTAATAATAAATTTTTTATGAATATACTACTAAAACACTAAATGACTCACTTAACTGACCGTTGAATGAAAATGAAAAATATTAGTTACGCAAAGAAGATGAAGAAGATGACATTGCCAATGATTGGAAATTTGCCGCTATGGTCGTTGACAGACTGTGCCTTATCATATTCACAATGTTCACAATATTAGCTACAATAGCTGTACTGCTATCAGCACCACATATTATTGTCTCGTAGCTATATGAGAGGCGAGGTGGTTATTGTTATTGGTTTTATTATAAAATCAATTTGTTAATTATTAAATTAATAACGAAAATTTTTAAATAAATTCAATTTTCACATTTAATTCATAACGCAACATTTCTTTTAAACAAAAAAAAAAGAAAAAAATGAAAAATAAAATCTAAAAACTCCAAAAATCAACAAAAAAATTGAAAAAAAAGCAAATAAAAGTAAAAAAAGTCTCATTCTTAATAAATCCAATAAATAAAATGATTTTTTTCCTAATACAAATAATTAAAGCATACTATACAGCATTATAATAATTTAAATTAAATTATTACTAATAACCTTATTCCAAACATCACGACATTCTCAATTTGGTAACGAAAACAAATCATTCGATACTTGATTCTTTATCTAAATTTTCTCACAACTTTAATATATGTTAAGCAAAATATATATTTATCTATTTTATGTTGAATTCTTGAATATTGAACTTTTTTATATTATACCCATCATCAAAGCAATATATTTCTAGGAAAGATTTTCTACAAAGAATCAGAGATTATTCCAGTATATAGTGCTGCCATGTTTGCTTGCCCCTTTTTCTGCATATCTTGAATGCAGGGTTTAGAATACTCCTCGCTCTCGCCGTCTTCCTAGTCCTAGAGGAGGTCAACATCGATTTAAGCTTTAAAGGCATATTCCATCCATCTAATGAATAAGTTTGCTCGTGTCGACCTCGTGTCTAATGCAAGGCGGGTGCAACTGAGAAAGAAATTTAGAAGAAATGGATTTTCGACGAATTAATGGTGAACGAAAGTGCTTCGCTTTGTTCGATCGAAGTGAATTTCTGAACCATGGAAAGAAACAATACTTGAACCTTTGTTATATTATGCAAAAATATTTATGAACTATTATACGAAAGCCTGCCGTAAGCATACTGCCTTACCACCGACCGTTCTGGTTGCTAAAATAAGGAAATGAAATTGAAAAGTGAAAACTGAAAGCTGCTACACGGTGTAGTATATTCCTTAACTATTATAATTATTTTCGTCCGCCCAAAATTATCCGTAATTTATTCCAAATATCCAAACCGATACAACTTTATTAGTTGATTTACGACGAGAGGATTGAGCTAAATACAAATATAATATTTATCACAATCGGCTAAATAATACATATACGTACGTTCCTCTGTTTATCCGTCCACAAACTATTTTTGGTCTTATACATCTACATTAATCAAGCAAGCCTTAAATATGAAAAAAATTGTATGGAATTTGAATAATATGCAGGATTTATAAATTGCAAAATTATGATACAAATATTTACCAAAGAAAGTATTAAAACAGATTACTATTCCCACCGAACAATGGGTGTATGGAAAAAGAGTTGCATCATCCAAAAACATGTAAAAGAGAACCTGTTAACTATTTTAGACCAGCCTAGGATTCGAAAATCCTTCTACATATCTTCGGTGCTTTTTAAGGCGATTCTCGTGGTTCTGAAATTTGAATGACAAATTGAATTTTGTATCTTAATAAGTGATCGATCGCAAAACGAGCTTCGAATACGGCAACTTTCCTTAACAAACGCTTTATAAAACTTACAAAATCGTTGCACAGCACCCGATCTGATATTCGATGAAAATATTTACGGAAGGTTTCTAACAATTCATGTGGACACTTTGGAGAAACTTGTAGTCCTGCAATTAAAAACCGCTTTGGAACTTTTCTATATTGTCTTGAGATGCTGGGTAATTCAAATTCACTCTTACTCGACTCAAACTTTCTTACTTTTATTTGGCGAACTTAATTATAGTATTTTTTGGGTGAATAAATTTTCAATTTAAATTCATTTCACATATTAATTTTGCGTTAATTGAAAAAAAAATTTTTTTTCTCGTTTTCTTTTCAAAAAACGGTTTCCATTAAATTAATTTAACAAATAATATATAAATATATATTGCATTGTTAACTTTTAAACAAAATTTTATGCTTTTTGAAAAAACAATATGAAAACTGCCATAAAACTAATGTAGAAGAAAACAAAGTGAAAATATAATTTTAACATAAAGAAAAACAAACAACAAAAAAATTAGAATAAAAAAATCAATAAAAATGAAAAAAATTAAAGGGAAAACAATGCAATATAAAAACAGAGAGTTGTCATCAAATTAATCACATCATGTTCGTCACTCTACACACCAATCCCCAGCACCATCCATTAAAACCCTAATACGTAAAAAAGCAAACAAAAAACAATCACAGAAACATTTATCAAATATAAATATAAAAAGAAATCATTAAAGATTTAAAACAAAATCTAATAAAAAGAGATAAACTAAAGCGAAAACCAATCTTGCAAAAACCAACACCTCTCCGACTCAATTCTAAATAAAATCTTCTTAGCCACACATATTCCGCATGAATAGTTTTGCAATTAAATTATTTTCCAATTTTCAATTCAATTAATGTTCGTGGTCATTTTGATGATCATTAGGAGGTTATGCGCTAAACCAATGCTCCTCAAGATTTCTTTCTTTTTTTTTTTTTTTTGTTTTTTGTTATCACAGCAATTATTGTGTGGCTAATTTCATAATAATAATAAAAGCAATTTATGCGGCTGCGGGCAATAATATCTGCGTGTTGATGAAATGCATAATTTTTGGTGTTATGCAAATGAATATATAAGTAACCGAACGATATATTGTTTGGTAACATATTTTTATTTTTTATTTTTTAATCCAGAAAACAATACATAAGAACACCGTTTCAGCCAATAGTAGTTCCCCAAGTCAGAATAATTTATTATTATAAAACTTCTTCAAGTCATGAAACCAAAGAAACACGAGTCTTTAATCTCTTCCTAATGAGTAATCATTATAGATAGAACAATACTCTTTATTTGTGCTCTTATAATTTTAAAAATGCTTATCGAAAATTTTCTCTTTATATCCGTAAAAAAAAATAATAAAGAGATTTGTTTTCTTATGCTGTTTCTGAAGTTATGATAAACACTTGCAGGAGATTGTCAGTTTTTTTTTTTTTGATGAAATGCATCTAGAAAGTTTAGTTTTAGGTAAACTCAACTATCTGATCTCGTAAAGTCTCGTCTTCCTCATTCATAATTAAAAAATATTGAGCATACAGAAATGTTTCAATTCACTTTCGTATCAACTAAATGTTGAAAAGCCTTGTGATGATCTTTTCTCCGATTTTGTACAGGTGTGACAATTTGATACCAAGCTAGTTGCAAGAATATGAGGTTGTGCTTAGCTATGATTTAGACGTTGATGCAGGAAATTTATAGATTGACATGGGGCTTTGAACTAGGTATGACCCAAGCAGCGTTTAAAAAGTCAAGACAATTTTTGTATTAAAACTTCTATGCCTTACTTAACTGTGTAGTGTCTCTGAGTTGAACCCTATACATACAATTTGTTGTCAGAAGACATTTATTTATGAAGATTTTTCTTTGGCATATGTTCCTGAGTAGAGTACCATGTTGTACTTCTAGCATGTACTCCTTGCTCTTCGCAAGGTGCTTTGCATCATCCTTTTAAGAGAATATTGTACCATTTAGGGGGCAAATGTCGAAGGTTGTTTATATTGACTTAAATTCATTATCTTTAATTTTCCAATCACTTACTTGATTGAATATTTCATCCTCAAACAAGTTTTAGCTGACAATGTGGTTGGAAAGACTACATTAGGGACTGGATTAAACTGTTTATGAACATCGAATGTAACATTAAAGACACTGTTTTGCAGCAAACTAGCTTTAATAACTATACGACCGTTTACTTCTTTCTAGGCAGAATTTAATGAAAAATTAAAGCTGTTCCTTACGTTTCTTTCGAAAAACTCTCGGAAAATTAAACAAATCTGTAGCATTGTTGTACAGATTCATGCCACTGTTAAATTAAATTTTAGATTTCCTTGAAGGGGCTTGTTCTCGATTAAATAAACTAATTTCCGAAGCACTCTGATCAGAATTGTCAAAACATTGATCCGACGATATGAACTCAACAGCTCGGTTGTTTTTTTTTTACCTCTGAATGAAAGCTTTCCATTGCGAAGGAGACAGGGAAGATAACTGCAATAACAGCTCGTCCTTTAGTTTGTTTTAACTTTCGTATTATGCATCCGCTATTTTATTCTTACTAGAAGGAAATTTGATATTCCTGACGTATCATTTCTCAACCAATTCCCTTCGTATCTCCATTGATCCTTTAGATATGACGTCGAATATATGCAGCGATATTAAATCAAAAGCAGGCTATTCTCAGACCGTTCTCCACTTCCAGAGAGGATTATACAAGGATAGAAATTTTTTTATATCTATCAATATGCCCACTAAACTTATACGAAGTTTTTGAAATACACTTAAGCGCTTTGGCGACTTTACAAAATACCCAACTTAATTACCCGCAAGTAGCGAAGGCTCCAAAGGCTCAAAATTTTATCTAAAAAATGCCTGGATTTAATTTATCAGTTTATTAGTATCAGTTTAAGTTACAAAATTAATGCAACTGACTCATAATAGAATGAAGGATAGCAGAAATCGAAGCGTTAAACTTTATGTTGGGCTCCCTTCGTATAACTTTTTAATTATACTGCTTTTGAAGCATGCGGGGTTACATAGGTCACCCTTCCGAAAAATCGTATTAAATTTTTTAATTACACTCAATTTTTTAGATTATAATAGATTCCTGTGTTTGAAATGAGCGAGCGAGCAAGCCTAAATTATTCCAAAACTTACGAAAATTTCCTTTGTTCTTAACACATGTAAAATAGAAAAAGCTTTAAAAAAAAGATTAACAATTAATCTAGACGATCATTTAAAGACTTTTAATGATGAAGAAAACTTAAGTTTATGCAAAACCAGCATCGAGAAGAAATTGTGACAAAACTATTTTTTACTTTTCACTTATACATATGAAATACACGCTCTTAACGATAACACCTTTAGTGATGGGTACATTATATGATTATCAATAGCCTGGACCAGACATTGAAAATGAGGTGAAACAAAAAAGAAGAAAAAATTAAGCAAAGCATAATCGACATTTGGTCAAACTATAAATGCATCTGCTGTAAATCCATTATATGCGTATGAAGTTATGCACAGACATCGAGTACGAGTGTGAAATGTGAGCCAAATCATCTTAATATTGTTTCACAAGAAATACCGACAACTTTTGATGCAGCTCTTCATTCCCAATTGCGAACAGCTTCTACATAATACGTAAATGCCTTTTTGCCTAAAAGCAATCATTTCAAGCAATTACGATGTACTGGTGTAGTAAAAGCAAGAACATAGCTAACAAAGTTGAATGGAGTAAACGAGTTTTTTCTCGATCTTAACTCTGTATTGGAATGATTGCTCTTTATTATTGGTATGTTCTTTAGCAGCTATATCATCGTTGTTCATTGCATTAAATAACGTGCTGCTCGTGCCATAAATCAAAAACTGTTTTGAATAAATTATGCTATCATATGTTTCATATCATAAAGTTATATGAAAATAAAACTTATCACACCGAAATAGACTTTTCAAAAATTGATTAGCATCTGGTGCCAATTTTCATTTCAGTATTTCCTACTGCTCACACGTATTATGTGAGAAACTGTGATGGAAGTATCTCGTACTCTGAACAAAATTGTTTCATCGGCATTGCCATCTTTGTTTTGCTTTGTGTCGCTGTGGGTTTCTGATGTAGGAAAAAGAGTAGTAAGGGCACATATCTGAAAAAGAAGGTGATTTCAATAGATTTGCTACTTTTTTTTTATTAAGACATTTTGAAGATTCATTAGTTTTAAGAAAAATTATGTTATCCCTCGGTTTATGTTCGAAATTTCAGTACGAGCTGATTCTTACGAACAGTCAAAAATTTCACCTACTTCAGTAATTTTTCTAATATTTTATTCCTTCTTTTATTAAAAGAAATTTTCCATAACTTTCCCTTTTTTTTTTTTTTGAATGATGATGGTCGTAATATAGTTCCCATATACTGTTTATGTCGTTCATACCAAAGGTCTTTGTGCACATTTTCATTGCTTCACGCTGCCCTTAACTCTATTTTTAAAAGTTTTAAACAGATTTTCGAATAATTCTTAAAAAATACTTGTATAGTTTGCCTTTTTTGTATACATTAAATTACGTTGTACTCTATCGTTTTTCAAGTCAAGAACAACTTGTAAACTGTCAAGCACGTAAGTGAAAATGTTATCAAGGTACGTTCAATTGAAAATCGTAGTTCGTTTTCTCCAAATTATCTTTGTGTATAGGTGCAAGAGTTCTCTGCTCTATCAGCGTAAGCGTGCCAATGTTCTAGTCTAGTAGTGCTGACTTGTTACCCCATTTATCTTTCATGAAAAAGTTATACACACTGAAACATACAAGTACGTGCCAGTAATTGTTTGCAACACAAATGACTTAGTTTCTCTTATTGTAATGGACGATTGAATTCACTTATAGAGGAGAAAGAAGCGCAAAAAATAAGGATTTTATTTTTCTTATCTACATATAGCTCAGATAACGTTCTCAGAGCATATCTTAAAATCGTAAAATCATCAACATTAAGTCTTTAACACTTTGCCGAACAAAATATCGTTCGATTATTCATTTTCAGTTACAGCTTCAATGACGGAAACAAAAGAAATTTTCACAGCCACACCACAAATTTCGGCACTTCATAGAACAAATTATGAATTACGAATTACGAATCTCTAATCGAATACAAACATGCACATACATGCATACACTGATAAATGAAAGCTTTAATATTCAAAATTTATCAACAACAATAATAACAACAACAAAAACACAAACATAAATAAATAATAAATGAAAAGTAAAAAAAGTAAACAAAATGCGAAAAAGTAGAAATAATTATAATAACTCGGAGAAATCATATATAAATTTTGAATTTAAAGTTACGGTTATTCAGCTCTTGATTGTAAATATTGTGCAATGGATACAATCAGAATTTTTCCTTCTTTGAATACGAAACAAACAACTAAAGAAAAAATTGAGATTTTTTTATTTTTTTCATAACTTTCATTTATTTATTTATTTTTTTTAAATTAATATTAAAGAAAGAAAAATCTTCAAATACTAGGAGAAATATAGAAAAAAAATTGATAGACCGATAGATTGAATAAACAGGATAGAAAAAAAAAACAAAAACTATATCATATGTTTAAGTGTACGATAATTTTGTGAAATAAATTTAACTTTAATAAAATTTTAGATAAAAATAACAAGAAAAAAAAGAATGAAATATTAATACTTTTATATATACAGGTGTATAAATTTATTTGTGTATGTTTTTATTTTGTAAGCAAAATATATTTTTTGGGTTTTGAAAAAGTTTTTCTAATAATTTTTATATGAAATTATTTTGTGAAATTGTAAATACTTTATATAAAAAAATATATAATTTTTTATAAATATTTAGGTTTTTTTATGAACAAATACCTTTAAACAATACACAAAATTTATAGTATAAGTAAGTGTGTGCATTAAATAAAAAAAACTTTAAATATTTTGCAAAGAGTAAAAACCCTAAAAGAAATCATGCGAAATGAGTTCAATGAAAAAAATTAATATAAACACAAAACCATTTCTAATCATTGTTAATCATTTTTTAAAATATTTGTACAATTTTTTTTTTTTTTTTTTTTCGTAATTGGTTAAGAGACAATGATATGATAATTATTCCCATCATCGTACTTGAAAGGTCTACTTGTTTCGCCATTCCCTTCACCTGAAATGCTAAACAGAAACTTTATAGCTGGCTGGACTTCGATTCAATTTTTTAGCGCCGTTCTAGTATAAACGTTCATATTGAAAGTCCTAAATCAAAGTGAAAGGGAGATAAATTTTAAGGGTGAGGACAAAAATAACTCCTTTGTTGGTATTTTGTGTTTATCCTTTATTAGAAGAGACGACATCTCAATTTTAGACAATTCTAATGAATAGAATGAATGACGCAAAACCGTTCAGGCGTTTACATCAAATTGCAAAAGATCTGACCCTATAGAGCAAATCTCATATATATATATATTGAAACTCAATATAAATAATTCTTTCACAGATTCATTAAGGGGTCACACTACTCTAGCAACCTAAAAGAACTAATGCTTTAACAATTAATTTTGATTGAAGGGATCAAACTACTGTAGCAACCTAAAAGTAACTGTTTCTCTGGCTATTTATTTTTGTTTAAGGGAAAGGTATTAGAATAGTATTCTAGAACGCTATATAACATTAAAATATATTTTTGAATAAAACTAAAAATTTGCAACACGCGCGCCGCTCTCACAACGCATTTTTAGTTTAAGGAATTCTACAGCTTCTAATGCAGACGAAATAAATTTGTATCGAAAACAATCACTAAATCTACATGTGTGAAGTCAGTGAAACATATGACGTGTTTTTATGAACATTGTTTCTTTGCGTATTATATTGAGTATTCAAAGTATTCGAAAAGAACTAAAATGTAGAAGTTGCATTATATGAGGTAGTTTGGGTAAAACTCATTTAAAGTTTGAATTGTTGTTGTTATAGACATGGTTTTTTTTATTATAATAAATTTTTTAGTAATTTTTATAACTTTAAATTGATAATAATAGTTTACAATCGCAAGGCTATAACACTGCGTTTCCATATTCAAGTAGTTGTCCTCATTTTCTTTCCCAGGCGACCTTAAGCTAGAACCTGTCGATCTTATTGCATTTGCTAAAGACAGAAACGCACGTTTTGCACTTTGCTTGTTAGCAAACGTCAGAGAAGAAGACAAGAAAAAACTGTACTGGCAAAATTGTCATCGAAGACTTTTAAATTCTAGACAGAATCTAACATTTTCGTATCGATCTCAGCCTCAACTCTATTCAACAGTCGTCTTAATGTAACGGCGTTAACTTATTTTTATTTGACAAAAATTTATGAAAGAACATAACATAAGCATTTGTATATTAGAGAAGACATTAAGCGGTAGCTTTCCTACAAGCTATCATTTGGCACAAGTAGCCTTTTCGTTTCGCGTTTGGGAAATAGTTCGAAATTTCAAGGAAAAAATTTCTTAAAGATAATAAACTTTTTTCTCACATTCAAAGCATCTATTAAGCCAATAAAAAAATGATTTTCTGAAAAACTTTCAATTGTGTCACGCTTTTGGTATGAAGCAAAAGTTTTCTTTAGGTGTAATCACCAAATAACAAGGTAGGGAGCTTCCAGTGCTGAAGATTATCGTTAATAAGTATTTAAAATTCGTGAGTTCGTAATGAGAACATTACTTATAACTGTACTGAAAGACTACTGTATGGAAAATGTATAGGTTTGCAAATGAATTCTTTGCATTTTTTTGGATAAAATTCAAAGTTATGTGAAAGTTAATTTATTAATTATTACCTATGATCTTTTGTCATTTCTCGGTTGTCTTAGCGATGCCCTCACGGTAAAAACTTTGTAATCTCGCAACAAAATAAACATCAAAACCCCTCATTGCACATTTTAAAATTTTTTGAACCGCTGCACTGGCAAATATAACCGGATTGGCCGAAACAAACGATAATCATAAGGAGCTTTGGAGTATACGCCACAATGGGCACAAGTTTCCACCCCTACTTGAAGTTAAATTCCTTTTCCTACGATTGGAAGGGCAGACGTATGCGAATGTTCGAGGTTTTTAAGACTAAAATTTTTAGCACGAAATCTTGCAAACCACTTCTTAACTGTTGCACAATTTATTTCAATTTCATCTCAAGGCAACTTAATGCATTTTTTCAAACTGAATAATAATAATATGCAATGCCGTTGTTGACATCTATCTGTTTCTTATATAAATGGAACGATAGCTTGTAAAGAACTGAAAGTTGTGCCATCCTACTGAAACTACTGAGTAAAGACTGCTTGTTATTAGAGGATTTGTTTATTTAATCATTTTCACGGATAATCTTTAGAACCATCATTACGATGATAGGGTAGAGTCGGTGCTTGTCTGCTTACTGGCAGATCTTTCAAAATTTGCAGCTAAAACTGAAACATAATTTCTTTACCATTCACAAATTTTAAGTGGACTAGGTTCTATGATGAACCTTACGGACTGATCATTAACAGTCCGAAGACATAGTTTTTAAAAGTATTCTGTTTTGCAACAGTTCCCTAGGATGTCTCCACTACTTTTCATCACGTTAAAGGTTAATTAAATTCCGTATCGAGTAAAACCGGAATGAAAAATTGATCCATTTCAACTTTCGATGGTGGGTAACAATGATTCGCTATAAAACATACGACATATATATAATTATATATGCATATATTACATATATATATATATATAAATATATACATATATTATATATATATATATATATATATACACCTTTTTATGAAATTGTACATAATTATCTTTTCTTCCTTATCGTCATCGTCTCATACAGAAATATAATTTCATTTTTTACTACGAAATTAAAAAATTTTCTCAAAAAGCAATTTAAAATTCGTAAGAATTTTGAAAATACAAAAATTGCTATTAAAAAAGCCAGAAATTCTAAACAAGTATAAAATAAGCTGCATTATTAAAGCCGTGCGAAAACTAATTGAAGGAAAGTAATGGAAATTTTCAATAAAAAAAAAATAATAACAAAATATCATTGAACACAATTTAGAATTTAAGAGTATTTCAAACTCGTATCTTTTTGTATATGATAAATAAAAAGCTGCCAATTAACATAAAAAAACAAAAATTTAATTAAACATATATGATAACAAGCATTAACATCAACTTTAGTATCATTCTTCATAGTAAATAAAAAATAGATAAAAAAAGAAGAAAAAAAAACGTATGAAAACGTTGCAAAATGGATATCGTTGTAGTTAAATCATAAAAAAAAAGATTAAAGAATTTAAAGCAAATTTTTAATGTTAATTTATGAAAGGAATTAATTAAAAAATAAATTGATATACAAGAAGAATTATAAAACATTTAAATAAATAGTTAGAAATCAATATAAACAAAAGTCACATTAATCACTATTCGTTACACTTCACCTTCGCAATAAGCAATGAATAAAAAGGTAAAAATAATAAGCAATTAAAGGAGATCAATTTGAAGTTATTCTCATCAAAAGATTATTATAAGATGAAGTCAAGATTTTCAAAAAGGCTTACATTACATTCTGCGAATCATTTTATCTTTTTTTTTTGTCGAATATTACGGAAATTAATTCAAAGGCTGAGAAATTTTTAAACACTAAATAGAAAAAATTTTTCATTTACAAAAATTCTATATTTGTTTCTTTGTTTTGTTTTTTCACAAAGTGATCCGTTTGTCACCGTTTACATAATATTCAGTTCTTGAAAGCCTGGAGGATGTTTTTTTTACTTCTTCCGCATTTCTTTTGTGAGGGGACTTCTTATAACAATGAAAAATATTTCTCAAGGATTACGATTCTTTTAAATACCATATAATTCAGTATTTTCCTTGTTGGCAAACAATTTTATAGACAAGTAGTGATTTACGTTTGTTTGTGCTATTGATCTGTTCGTCATTTTTATGCTCTGGCACCACTTGCGATAAAAAAATATATTAAATTTCTACGAACGTATGTAACACTCAGAACAACTTAAGCAAAATTGAATCGTTTTATTCATACAGCTACTTTTTATTAGTCGCTTCAAGTCTGTCTGTCCATCTGCCTATTTGTTCATCTCTTCATCTAATGTTTGTCCAGGTACTTTCATGCTCAACCTACCAGTTGTGACTTGCGAGGTTTCTTGTGATGAAGTTTGATACTTTTCTTTTTTTTTTGTTGAACCTTAGGAGGACTATTTTTACGAGCCTTAGCTACATAACAAATTATTTTGAAAATATTAGAAAAAGAAAAAAATTTGACATTTTTAGTCTTTTAGGAGAAAAACCGGCTACAAAGAGCTTTAGGATACGGAATGAAAAGATTTTTTGCGCACCCCACCCACCCACATAAACGTTCTTCCAAAATATATATTTTTAGTATTTTGTTTTGAAAATCAATTCGAGATTCTGATTTTCAATACAGACTTTTGCTATACTGATATGTATAAGTTTTACGTATAAGGATCTTATGAAACGTAAATCTATCTATGGCTACAACTTATCATTTTTGATCATTTTTAATGAAAATTGCTGAATAGTCTAGCGCACGTAGAGTAAAGTAGATGGTGTATTAGGGGTAGGAATAGTGGTATAGATAAGGGTGTTTAATAGCGGAACTTATCGGGCTATAACGGTTTACATTTTTCCACATATTTCTGAAGATTCATTCCAGGATCAATGGAACCCTTTCTTTTACTCGTAAATATTTGCAAGAATTTATTGCGGAAGTTATTGCACAAGTGAGGTTACCAAAACTAAGGCACCTAATAAGCAAACGAAAACTTTTTTGATAAAATTCCTTTTTTGTATTCAACAACAAAATTTCTTTTTAATTCAATACACGCAGCTGAACTATTTTTCAGATCTTCACTGTTTTAGAAGGTATAGCTTTTAGTATGGTATGATATAAACAATAAAAAAATATAAATTTTCTATGAAAAGTTTGGATCATATTGACATATTTTTCTAAACCCCTTGGTAACGGTTACGATAGAAGGAAAAGTTTTATATGTCAGTTTTGCATTTTATGGTGAGAATAGTGGTATACGGTATAAAATGGTCGCCCTTGTTTAATTACACTATTTCAATTCAGTTTCATTTGAAACATCTTATATAGCTCAATTAAATTTTTGTATCGTTTACTTTTGAGTTGAAATGACTTTTCACTTTTGACTTCCGGTTGTAAGTGTTTTCTAACTAAAACAACTAAACGCAACAATTGGCGCATTAACGTTATTATAATGAGTTTTACAATTGTATTCCTAGGCTAAGGAGCTTTGTTAACTCTTTCATCATTATCTTCAACTGCTTTGTGCAAATTTCCGGATTCAACTGAACTGTTTTAATGTCTTGTATAAAGCCATTTTATCTCGTTGACTGGTCAACATTGACATTTCTGAATGTCATTAAATGTATGTCTGGAGAATACATTCAGCTGATTTTTTTCTTTTTTGTGCTGTTCAATTGATTGGTTAGTTCAGTTTTGCATTATTTTCTTTACAATGATTACCCCCTTAATTGAAATTTCAAATAAATACTTTTGCAGATTCATGCAAATACATAATTCATTGAGTTAATGCATTTCCGATAAAGCATTTCAGCTGAGATATGATTTATAATCACAATTGTTAATATTCACTTATATTACTTTAAGTTTTCTTTCGGGTTTGCCATATAAAATGGTTACAATGCTTTTGGCTAAAAACTTCAATAGCTATTGAAATCTCTCAATTCAACTTAAGTTTCTTCTTCTTTGAAATATCCCTAATAATATTCGAGAGGAAACTCACACAAACACACATATTGAAGCTTCAATCACAAGCATCATTCATGTTTAAGGCAATTTTTAATAAAACTTTTTTAGATTTTACAAATGCCGACAAATAGAAATTATAGACTAAAAGTAATAATTCTTCTTCAAGGGTAATATAATAATAAAATTAAATTATTAAAAAATATAAACTAGATGCATTTAAAAACAAACTTTTAACAAAAAATTAACTTACAAATATTTTTTTTAAAAGTCATGCAAAATATAAAAATTTTAAATAAAAAAATAAAATAAATTTAATAATAAAACTTTCTAACTCTGTGTAAGTTTATAAATATATCTTAAAATAATTTACTCTAACAAAGTAACTAGTAAGTAAAGAATAGCAAAAAAAAAAAAAAACAGAGAACAATGTATAACAAATGGTAGTTCTGATTTTTTATGGTCATTATAGTCCTAAGCGTATACACATGATATATAAAAATGCATTAAAAATCATTAGCATGAATTCATAAAAGCAAACCAACTCATTTAGTCTATATTAGCAAATATTAACAAATTAATGCAAAGTAAATAAATAGCTATCAATAATTTTGTATAAGTTTTTTTCATAAAAAAAAAGAAAAAGAAAATATTAAAAACAAATCTTTTATTTTAAATTATTAAATTAAACACACTCTCTTACATACGAACTGAATTCTGTGAAACTCTATTATATAAAATGAAAGGAGTTTTATAATTTAACAGTAACTGCTGAATAGAAATCCTTCTCTTCATACCTTTGTTTGATGTTTCCTACAACTGAATAACACAAAATAAGAAAACAAAAACTGTTTTAACAATAAAGGTAAAAAAAGAAAAAACAAAAATAAATAAATATTTAAATATATGTATGCATAAGTAAGAAATAGATTTTTTTAAGATTTTATTTATATATCATTGAGTTTAAGAAAAAAAAAAACAAAAAAGTAGTAATAAAATTTCTTATCTTTTTTGGGGTAAAAAATGAATAATTGAAATAAAAATTATACTATAAAAAATAATAATAAAAAAATTTAGTTGTTTATAACGAATTCATTATTATAAATGATTATAACAGGATTATGGTGCTGCTGACTTTAATAAATGGATTACTTACATCATCTATTCTCGGAAATCTGGGAAATATGCTCCATCATGCACGTTGATGAAATTGAACATCGATATCATACTTTTGAATTTATTGATAATTTATTTTATAATTTTGTTTTTATTTTTGATTTTTGTAGATTTCTGCAAGCTTTATATTCAAAGCCATCTTGTGATTTTCAGAAAAATATCTTTAAAGTAAATTTCTTTGGAAATTTTCTTAAAAGACACTTATTTTGCAAATGGTTTTATGAAACGAGTAAATGAGTGAAAAATCATTTTAAAAAAATTCTGATTGCCAAGCATAGTTTGTCAACCAAAAGAAAAAAAACAACATATATTTACATATAAGTATTTAAGTAAGGACAACCAACTTATACTAAATTAAACATCACACAACAACATGACAAAACAGTTTCTTTTTAGTTGTTCTTTTCTTATAATAACATAAGCACAAGACTGCAACCGAATCTCTCAACTTTAAAGGATTAAATTGTCAACGTAAGGTAAACTCTGAACTTTGAATCAATAAAATATTTATAAATAATTTACTTATATATTCCAATAAATTATGAATTTTTAATTAATTTTATTTAGAAAAAGTGAGAGATCATGAAAGGTTAGTAACAAACTTATTTACAGAAATCTTGTTCAAATTTTTTAAATTCATTATTATTTTCTCTTTAATTTCAGACTTAATTGATGACAAGGCAAAATAAAATTTGCAATTACAATGATGGATTCTTGTTTAGTAATTTGCAGCACATGGCACATTGAACAAAAATTTTATCATCTACTTATCATTTTGCACTCAACTTGCCGGCAAAGTACATAAGCTCTTAAAGAACAGCGATTATATAATAACAACAGTTTAAAGAATTAAATTTTTTGAGTATAAAGGTAGACAATACTGTAGCGCTATTAGATTTATTGATCTTTTCAACGCCTAGAAATATGCATTAAAGAACACTACAAAGCCTGTATATTTATGTAAACGTCAGACTTGGTTGAGTTAATTTTCGCCTTTTGGAATCTAATCTATGATGAAAATCTTAAAAGATTATTTAGATCTCTATACTTGATTTTAAATTTCTTTCTTTCCAGAAGAATACCATAAAAATGATTCTTAAAAAATTGAAAAAATAATTTAAAAGAGTTCTTAGTCCATAAAACAAAAACTAAAAATAAAACCCTAAAATAATACTAATAATAAAACTAATAAATAAAAAAATAAAAAATATTTATATATAATACCCACCGCTTGAACTCATACAATTTTTAAGTATTTGTAAAATACCACTAATTACAATTATGTCTAAGTTCTTAACAAGTGTAACCTATTTTTAGACGTAAGCTTATAAAGAGAAAACCTTAGCTGGTAGGTAAATTTCATTTCACAATGTCAGCCTCCCTCATCTCTACTTAACAAAAATTAAAGCAACGATCTACGAGCAGATTGTTTTGCTTGTATTCTACAACGCGTTTAGTATTATTGTATTCAGTAGTGCAAGAGGATGACGTAGACTTACCTTGTATTATATGTGTTCTATATCACCGATCTCTACAAATCGCCGCTTTTAAGATATTTTAAAGGTTTTTAGTAAACCCACCTATTTTGGCCGAGAATTTAAAAATTGAATTCGAAGCCGTGTTTTTGATGATGATGATCAGTATGGTCAGGCATTCTTTTTTGAACGTGCCCCGGTATAAAGGTTGTTTCCAAATATACGCCTGTTCATGGCAACAAGATCTAATTTTTAGTACTTTAGAGTGCAAATTATATAATAAAAAGAATGATTTGATATTTAACTTTACATAGATCTGCATTTCTCTGATCAAAAAAGTAAACCTAATAAAGCACAATTCTTGTTATGACTTCAATAGTCACATTAAATGATTAGGTTAGGAATACAAGATATCAGCTGTTGGCATACAATTCGACACTCATTTTCATCGGATAGGAATTTTTTAAACGCCTGTAATAAACCTTAGGGGTTTGTCAGGTATTCACAGGGTTTAACTAGTATTCCAGCCTTTTATGTCCTCTTGTTATTATAACGTAAATATGACGCCATTGTCCTCAAGATTTTTACATAATATAATCCCTTATGGGCTACAACTTACACAAAGAAATTCCAAATAGCCTGATTCACCTAAGAAAATGTAACTTTTAACTTTAATTGGTAACATCACTGTGTAAGTTTTTAAGAAAACATTTTTTTTGTACTGACCCAAAGATGCTTTCAACCTCGGAAGTTAAATCCTAGTATCTTGTCTGTTGATTTCTAATTTTTTCAATGTGCAAATGGCTTTAATGCGAATACCTACTCGGAGAATTTAATCTCACTGTGTACCTTTGCACAGGACTATTTTTCAGCGAATAATAGTCGGCGCCCTCAAACACCGGAACAATTTCCAACGAAGGGTGCTTCCCAAGACACTGGTTATAGACCAAGATCTCCCTGTGGCTAGAGGATGTTCTCATCCATTTACTTCTACAACCACCACGATACGAGGAGTCGTACCCACGTGCAGACAAAAAGCAGTCTTTAGAGAAAGTTCATGATTATTGCAAAACATTTTCATACGGAAATATGCTAGTGTAGGTTCACCAAGGTGGCAACTAAGTAGATAAGAGATTAAGGGCCATTCAAGCGAGGGCGAGTACAGAAAGAAGAAAGCTTAAGTTTAAGACTAAGTTTTTGCAGTTAATTACGAACTGGGCTATAAAACTGCATACTTTTTTCCTGCTTTGTTTGTCACTTTGATTCATATAAAGCGTAAAACGTGCGATCCTATCTTTGATTGATGCAGCAAAAGACATACTTTCAAGCAAAAGACCGTTAAGGAAAGAGGGTAAGGAGAAATATTTGAATATAGTAGGGCTTTTTTATGATCCTGCGATGGCGCAGTATCTTCAAATTAACATTACATAAAAAGTCACGTAGGATAAGCTGATCTAAAGGAAATGCCTTTTTTGATCAAAAACTGAACTTATTCATGCAAATACTTGCCAAATAAACGAAAATCAATATATCTGAGAAGTCATACATGCTTTCCAAGATATAGCAATACCGAATAAAAGCATTTTTTTTTTTTTTTGAGTTCAAATTTGTTCCTCTCGCATAGTTTGCAGCAGCACCTCTTGAACTAAAAGTGTATGTAGAGAATAGCTGCAGTCCTGCGATTTTTCAACATTTGCACAAAATATTTTTTTTAATACTTAAATAATATTAATAGTCTCCTCAATATCTGCTACATTACTAATAATCTCCTCAAATATTATTGTTTTATTAGCTTTCTTTTATCCCAGTAAACAAAATGTTAGAAAACTCCGTTTTTTTGGCTGCTATAATTGAGATACATTGGACAATGCAACCGGTCCTTAAAAGTGTGGTTCCTATTATATTTAAATCGGCACTTTTTTTAGAAAAAGTTTTATTTGTCCAGTTCTTAGTGCAGATTAATTAAATCCAGGTTTAAAGTACATTTTACATTAACATAAAGTACGGTTCATTTACTAATCTGAAGCATTTAATTTGTTTTCTTGGCCTAGCTAATTATTTATTTACTGCATTGTAAGTCTTACTTGGAAAGATTTTAACTAAAAAAGCTTATAAGACGATTAAAAGGATAATTCGATTTTAAAAAAAAATATGTATCAGTTGCGGTTTCTTGCTTCTTTTGATTACTCACGATTTTTTCCAGACATAAAACTTACCCACGTAGCGATGATACCAATCAAATACTTGAAGAATATATCAGTTTAAGGAAAATTCATTAGAACATAGTTTTCAAGATAAATATAAGTATATAAGTGTATAAGTATGTATACATTTATAGTTTTCAAATATTACATATTAAACAAAGCTTATATTTTTTCTTGGTAAATTTATAAATGAAAAATCAAAATAAAAAATATTTTCTTTTAGTCTCCGAAAATATACTTTACTTTAAGCGTACATACATGAATACATTTACTTGGAATAACTTTAATAGCATCTTGTAAAAAAAAGAGGCTAGAAAACGATTTTATATCCCAAAAGCAATGGTGCAGTGTTTTATAAATAAATGTTCGATTAGACTATATCCGGCATAAGAAATATTCGAAGAGTTGCTAAAATGAAGTATTTAGCTTCTTTTTCAAGAAATTTTGCGATCTCACTATAAATATCTTTATGCATTCTTGAGTTTTCAAAATGTTTTCAAGCAGATCCATTACTAAATTAACGAATTTGTACTCAATATGCAGTGAATGCAACTGAGAACTATTTAATTTTCATTTTTCTAATATCATTGCTAAGACAGCCTCTGAAATGACAATTCTAAAATAACGCAACATTTAAACGTACACATTTTGTTGATAGATAGTAAAAAGAAAAATGTTTTTGCGCTCATATCGGCCGTAAAATTATCTTGACGTCGTAGTTTCCTTAATAAGTAACTCAAGCAGAATTAATTTTCTGCTATACATACGAAGAGGACATTTTCAAGAATTCCATTTCTGTGTAAACGCGCGATACCAGCATTTTTTAATGATTTAGATGTACGTATAAGGAAAGGAAAGTAAAAAAAAGTGAAAAAAGAAAAAAAAGAACATAAGTTTTCATTGTTCTCGTAGTGGATGAATGGATGTTCCTGAGATTAACCACTATGACTTTTATTGCATTGAATTTAAACATTAAATCAATAAGCATATAATTTAATATAGCTGTACATCCATGAATGCATTAAAATTTGTTGCTCAAAAAGTCTTTAAAAGTATTAGTACATAAAGCATATATAAATTTTACATACAACAATTATCTATCCATTTACATTTGTATTGTGTTCTTATATATCTAGGAAGAAATTTAATATGTTCTTTAATGTCAAGCAAAAAAAATAAATTGAAAATATTCATTAATTATCTTATGAATTTGTTTTTTTCTTTACATCTTGGATTATCTATGTAATAGCATCGCCAATCACACCTAAATCGTCTGCTGTTGCATGACCTTCAACTTGAAAGTACGGCTTTTTTCGAACGACAACGCAAACTTGAAAAGCTGTAGCTTTCATACAATCTATGGAATATAAGGACACTGTATCTTAAAGTAGAATCAACAATCAGAGCGAGCACTTTGTGACTCCAGAATTGTTTTTGGTGTGAATTAGGTTTTTTTGTGAGGTTAGTTCATTTTACATAATTTAGGTGGACTCTACTTCAACATTTCATACTCTACTGCATATTCGACTTCAAGAAGCACAAATTGCAGTCTTCTTGATCCCTAATTTTTTAATAAATTTTTCCCTATTTTATTTCCATCTTATTCCATTTTAATGCGTTCAATGTTGACACCGGTTTCTGTAAAGATGCTACCCAATCAACCACTTCTTTTTCCTTCTCCTTTTTTTTGATCGTCAATAAGTTTATATTGCGCCCAATAAACTCTATTGGCTGAGAATAAAAAATATAAATTCTTTCTAGTTCTTCTTACTTCCTATCATTTATATATCTTTTGAACAGCTTTGGCATTCTATGTGATAAAAAGCATAAATCCAGAGATATGGAAATATTTTATTTTATTTAATTTGAAATTAATATTTTAACTTAAAACTTATGGAAAAATAAGAAGTGCACAAAAGAAAATAAGATAAAAAATTTGCATGAGGAAATTCTGCAAAATTTTATCTAATTACTTAAGAGCGTATTAAAAATTGACATCAGACTTGCCTGGATAGTTGCCTACTATAAAGCAATTGTATCCCTCAGATTATAACGTTAAAAATCGCTAAGAGCTACGATAAAGCTTAGAATGTGTCTTTTCCTTCAAAATTGAGCTAATTTCCAATATCCCTTCCAAGTTTCCTCTATTCAAAAAGAGAAAGTGAAACATAATCTACAGCTATATAGGCTAAGTTTTATGAAATTTAATTTTTTGGAAGAACGATTTGGAACCTTGAATCAAGCAAAGCGAATAAGCCAATAGCAGCGTTTATTAACTTGGCTAAGAAAGAGGCACCTAAGATAAACTTTTGTCTCTGTAGTGGTAGAAAGGCTGACAGTAGCATTCCTATCAGACGGCAGGGATGAGTTCACAAACTACCTGGAGAGTGATTTCAAGTTAAAGGAAGAGTGCAGCTTAACATCACTAACGGCTTGATTAAATCGCCGACGAGAGATCCTTGATATACAGGACAAATAGAAAGGATCCTAAATGGCTACTAAAGTCGATGGAGTTAAATATCTAAATTAACTATTATGAAGATGGGAGCGTATACATTTCAATAAGCCTGAGCGGAAACTCTATTATAATAAGTTTTCACGAATTCTTTCAAAAGCTTTCGTAAAAGCAGCGTACAGTACATCCATTTGTGGGGCACTGAAACATACATTCAAAAACTGATAAGCAATATTATTAACACTCAAAATACTGTTTTACTAATAAAAGTGTAAAGGTTAAGCACACAGGTTTTGAATTTTATTTAATATGATACATGTATAATAAATTTTTTATTTAATTTGTCAATTAAGCGACTAAGCATTAATTTTAATAAAAAAAAGTTTAAACATATAACTAAATATAATTAAATATTGAGAAACGATTTTACTATTTATTAAAAAAGCAAATTAACTAATTAAAAGAATTAATTAGAAATTTAACTCTTTGTTTATCAGAGGTTAGTTACCCTTTAATTATAATTGAACACTTGAAGTATCGTTTCGTTTAATTCGGATCAAGTAATTAAAGATGGTTAAGTTCGTTAGATTGAAAAAGAAACGCTTCAGTGCTTTTATTGCAATTCACTAATCGTCTATTACTTCTTAATGACGTAACACGTATAAATAGTATATTTTAGAAAGCCTTACCAGGAGACTGAGAAAGTAGCGATATCCGATAAGTTTAGCAAAATTATTCGATTTTTTTTTTCATTAACACTCTTTCATGTGGTAAGTAAATCTATTCTCTGCATTAACATGAAAGTTTATAAATAAATGCCCATAAATCAAATCAAGGTAAACGAGACACGAGTTCAGGTAAATAAACTTAGGCATGTGAATATTTATAGCAACGATAAAAATGGAATCATGACATGTGAAAAGGATATGATTTGCTTTTCAAGATTAAAATTAAATTAATGGTGCTGAGTACACAAAAAAAATCAGAATTTAAATTAAATAAAATCATTAAGACACGAAAACCTTTTAAGAATTTCCAAATTATTATTTCGTTTGAAAAATAATTTACATTGGAATCGTTTTTGTTTTATTTATTTATAATTGCTTCTTATATTTATCAATGCAATAGCGGAAACATGCTAGTTTTGTAGTGCCGTCTCTAATATTTACAAATTCTCGTCAGACAACTATATTGCTTTTAAAATTAAAATGACGATTTCGTATTTAAGTTCATGCACTCACACACACAAGAAGAAAACCCAAAATAATTCATATATGCTTGTAATTCAAGTATGGAGAAGTACGCTTTACAAGCTGATATATGATCTCTCTACAAAGTAAGCTAGAATTGTTAAGAAACCTCTATATGTGCAAATATATTTACATATTTTTGTCAACTGCATTCAGTTTAAAGTAAAATCTAAACATATGCTCTTATAAAAAATCAAATAACATATGCTTGTTAAATTAACGTAAAAACCGAATGCAATTCTATTGCTTGTTGCTCATATTTTCAAGAACGCACGCTATCAAAAGGGCAACTGCGTATGGGTTTTGGCGTAACTACCGTAGTTGAAAAAAGATTTATAACTCGAAATTTTCGAGATACTTTTTTTTGCTCAACTTTATCTTATTATAGCTATACCTATTGTCCATAAATTTGATCGTACATATAAAATGTTTACTTTAGTTTTTTAGAAATGTCCCAAATTAGTGAAAAAATATTCTAAGATGTTGCGGCGTCAAAGTTTGCATATCTCAAATAATTCAATAAATTTTATAACCGTATATATAAAAAAGGTTTTCGAAGGTTAGCTTTCTTTGGTTTGCTCTCGTTTAGAATAGGGAACATAACAGCGAGTGGACTAATAGAGAATTTAAAGGAAAATTTTTTTCTATTCTATTATTATTATTATTATACTCTAGACTAATGAAATTAATTCTTAGACTAGAAAATGAGAGCACTAGCTGTCGGTAATTTCTCATTTTTATGAAAAAACTCTGCCGCAATGAGATTTGAACCCAGGTATGCTGACTTGCTAGAAGCGCTTCTTAACAGTTCAGCCAACGTTGTAGCTTCTTCTATTGTATTATCTATTCTTTTTTCTATTCTATTCTCTGTTCTATTATCTTTTCCACTTTCTGTATATTCTCTATTTCATTTTCTATACTTTTCTCTATTCACTACTCTGCTCTTTATTCCATTCGCTACCCAATTCTCCAATTTATTCTCTACTCGCTATACTCTACTCTATTTTATTTACTTTTCTGCATTCTATTCGTACTTTCTTTTCTTTCCTCATCTTTATTCAATTCTTCCTTTTCTTTTGGTTTGATTTCTTTTCTTTATTCTATTTTTGCCTTTCTTTTCATTTCTCTTTTTTTTCTCCTCCTTTGCCTTATCTTTTCTTTTTCTTTCTTTTCATTTCTTTTCTTTTCTTTTCTTTTCTTTTCATTTCTTTTCGATTCTTTTGTATTCTTTTCTTTTCTTTTCATTTCTTTTCGATTCTTTTGTATTCTTTCCCTTTGTTTTCTTCTCTTTTCTTTTCTTTTCTTCTCTTTTCTCTTTCCTTTTCTTTTCCTTTCCTTTCTTTCCATAATTTTCTATACTTTACTTTAGTTTTCTTTCCTTTTCATTTATTTTCTTTTCCTTTCCTTTCTTTCCTTTATTTTCTTTACTTTACTTTACTTTTCTTTCCTTTTCTTTTTTTTTTAAATTTTTTCCGTTGGTTTTCTTTTTTCTTTCCTTTTCTTTTAATCCTTTTTATTTCTTTCTTTTCCTTTTTTCCTTCTCTTTTCTTAATTTTTCTTATGCTATCATTTCTTCGTTTTTCCTTCTCTTCCATTTTTTCGCGTTACTTCATTTCGTTTGCTTTATTAATAATAGTAAGTTTTTATTTTTTATCGCCTGGCAGTTTTGCTCGTTTTTACCGAATTTATTTATAACACGACGACAATGAAACAACGCGAATCAAAGAGGATACTTCTACTATGCTTTCTTTTCCAAACACACTCTCTTCCTATTATAACAAGTACTCAAAGGTAAAATACACTAATGCCTGCAGCTAGACTAAATAATAAACCAGAAGGGAATGTAGAATAAAAACAAATAAATTAAATAGAAAAAATTATAAACAGTTGAACCCAACTTAGAGATACTCAACACTTGCTGGTTTTCGTCTTTTTTTTATAACATAGTTTGTGTAACTAAAGTAAATATGTTTCATTCGATATAGCTGAGAATTTCATAAACGTGACATCCTATGGAAGCGTAAGACACAAGATTAGCAAAGTCATAATTGCCTATTTTGGCAGACACTTTAACACACAATTATTTCTTGTTCTCATATTTATCTCGAGTGAAAGTCCTTCTGATTTTCTTAAATTTTCAGCTAACCGTGACAAGAATGAAGAGGAAATATCCGTTAATGTCCGTAATCGCAATTTCAACTTATACATGAAGAGATATTCTAAATTTTTTCCATTCGCGTTAAGTAAGTATGTACGTGTCGTATGAGATTTTTAGTGAATATTTTTATACGTTCACTCATGTGACAAACTTAAGTTACTTACTGCGCTTGATGTAATATAATAATACAACACGTGTTACTATTAGTGGGCATTGGTTGAGTTGTGTAGTATTACTGCTTTAAGTTTCGTTGTTTTTGTTTCCTTCAAAGTTGTAAACACACAAAAAATATAATACACGAAATATTCCTAAACAATACTGAAAGCCCACACACCTTACTTTTTAATATTTTGCACAAGGTTAGTAGAAAACTTGTGGTTGATTATTACAGAATAAAGCACGTGAAAGACAAGTTATTTAAAAGAAAAAAAAAAAAAAAAAAAAAAATAATTTCATATCATTTTGCAAATCCATGCCGTACTTAAAAAAAAAATATCTTTAAAAACAATTAAAAATCGATAAATGTTGAAAAGATTTAAAGTAATTAATATAATCGTATTGAATTCAGCACACACACACACACACACAGTAAGTAAGCGATGGCGCTTTGTTTATGTGATCTTTTTCATGCTTCATAAAATTAAAAATCTCTTCAAGACGTTTAGATTTACAAAGCTCTAAAGAAAAATTTACGCGCATTAGTGATAGTCTTCTTTATACTGTAGATTAGCTAATTAACTTAAAAAGTATTATCAAAATTTGAAAAAAATATTTAATTTATTTTGTCGTAGAAGAAAAACTTACGCTTTCCAAAATAAGGTAATAAGAATACAAAATTCACTCTAATGACTATAAAAAAAGTAATTTGCAAAAATCAAAACGAACAGAGAAAATTTTTACAAAGAAATGTTTCCTAAATTTAAAGTTGTAAAAATTCCTAAATATTAAACCAAGAATGCGTAAAGTTGTGGTAGTCATTTTTACACTACATCTACGATATAAACAAAACTGTTCGCTGTCAATGGGAAAAAACATAAAAAGCTGTCCTGCATTATGACGATTGCTGTATAAAATGTAAACAAAACAAAAAACTAAAAAAATATAAATATCAAATGCTTTAATTCGTGTTGTGGTTTTCTATTGGTCTGCTTTTTCAATTGCATTTTCCTTAAGCAAATAAACACCTAACTAGCAAAAAGTATGCCTATTAAAGCTATTATTAGAAATGATATTTCACAAGGACTTCAAATAAAAACAAATCAAACTACCTAACATAAGCACCTTCATCTAAAGTCGAATCTTGGTTACCCACCATTTGAGTTTAAAGTGTTCAATTCGAAGAATTTATTGGATACGAAATATGATGACAATTGTGTACGATAATTTTATAGAAAATAAATTCCAGTAATTATAACATACATAAGGGCCTTAAGATATCTTACCTAAGTTTTATTATCTACATTGTCTTACAATCTAACAGTATAGAGAAATGTATTGCTATACATACACAAGAGGAGTGTTAAGCTTATAGACTTAACTGAAAGAATTGGACGAGGTAATAAAACCAGAAAGTACTACAGAGTTTGATGTAATTGAGCAGTAGTGTTACCTTAAGCATGAAATATGATTGAATTTTTTTACTGACTTTTAAGTTTCACTTTTCAACATTTAAACCCAAATCATTTATAGTATTTCCATAAATCAATGCAACGCAGTTTCAAATACGTTCACTTAAACTCCTTAAAAATGTAGAAAATACTAAAAGACATTTGGAAAAACTTTGGAGGTAAGAAAATGTTTGGATTTTTTCTACACAAGAGTTCTTTAATTTTTGCTTGCACTTAAACATTAGATGAGAACTCAAATTTTCAATTTGCTAATCGTTCAATTGAAAATATCCGAATTGAACTTTAATAATGACTGCAACGTTCCCATTTCTAAACGATGACTCTCAAACTTGAATATTTTTTTTCTCACCTCTACAAAAATGAATATTCGAAACCCGAAGGATATTTACACAGACAGAGATGCATAAAATTAAATCGAATCAAAATCTTATACAAGTGAAAAATATTCGTATTCATTTTATAACATCACTATTATGTAATATGCCGTTACCAGCGGATCCGCACAAAAATATAAAAAAATTAATGAATAAAAACGTAAGAATAGATCTTTTGCATCCAAAAATACGTAGAGTTAATGAACCACTTATTCGAAATAGAATGGAATGAAACCACCTGAAGCATGCGTCAATGGCTTTGGGAAATTTACATAAATTCTAAAACGATTCTATTATTCTTCGTTTACTCGTTTATGTACTTACTTTTCCTTGCTGAAAGCCTCCCTACATCGCTAAATACTAAATCGAAAGTTCGCACAAATCTATTTGCAAACGACTTGTAGCTTCATAAAAGAAATGCCACAACCGATCATTATGAGAACAGTATTTAACTTTTGCATATTGCTTTAATATCTAACTCCTCATATAGGAGTCTTTCCTTTTCTTATAAATATACATTATCAGTATAAAATACTTCAAAATCAAATGTACTTATTAAAGTGGACGGTTTGAATTTTTTTCGAGAATGGACAAAGACTACGTCGTTTGTTATATTGAATTAGATTATACGGACTTAAATCCTTTGATTTCTCCCTCAAATTATCAGCCTATAGTACTTTAATAATTTATTCACTAAATAAAAAAGTAATTAGGAATAATTTCCAATTTTTTTTTAACTGTGTACACCCAAGAGATGGAAGTTCGTGAAATTAATATTTAAGAGTTCAATAAAAATATATTGTATATTTAATAATTTAATGTTGCATGAGAAAAAAACTCAATTTTAACGAATTGTATTTAATTCAGGTTAATTAGTGCTGCCAAGTTTACGTTTCCAGAAAGAAAAAGTAAAAGCTTTCCCCATTCATTAGCTTTTTGGGTGCTTTCTGTTTCTGTTTCTGTTTCTCTTACTCTTTTTCTCTTTCACTAACTGGAATAAAAGCCATTTCTTTCAAGTTTCATTCAATTTTCTATCTGCTTAAGCGGCTAAAACCGTACTAACAGTTGTCGACCACTAACGTACGTGTTAAGATGATTCGGTTATGCGTGAAAATTAATTTTTACTCTAAGTGTTAACAACTCTTTAATGTACTGTTAAATAAAGATAAATAGTAAATGAATGAATATGTTTATGTGAAATACATGATGGCAATGCCTTAAATAGAGAATCTAAGAAAAGCACAGGAACACTTAGAGCTCTATATATAAGAGGCAAGAAGGATAACGTAAGGTAGAAAATGGCTGAATTTATGAATGAAATATAATACGATGAAGGAATGAGACTTAACCAAGAAACAGTTAATAAAATCTTGACAGTTACTACTGAACAGTAATATCGACAAGTTTAGCTCAACGGAAATACACTATAAAAGAAAAAAAAACACAAAAAACAAAAGTATAAAAAATTAATAACAAAAATATTATGAAAAATCGAGACAATAAATAAAGATTGTAAGATTATCTTCGAAAGGTTTTTCAAATTAGTTATAATAACTTTTAAACAAAAAACAAAATTAACTAAAACTGCATAAAAATATAAAGTAAATAACGAAATAAAAAAAAGATGAATAATAAAATGGAATATAAATGTGAAAATCGAAAATAGATCAAATTCGAAGTGAAAAAGAATATAGCATTCAAATAATATAATAAACAAGTGAGCAAATTTTATTCGACTTTGAGCGAATCATGGATACCTATCAACTAAGGCTTACCTATGAGAATTGCTACGTGTCTTGAAAATTTAGAAAAAATTTCAGAATCACTTTTACATTTAGCTGCAGAATAATCTTGATAAATATTTATGGGAAATTTTACCAATCGTGTTACAGATAAATAAATGATTGATGATATTATTTCGCTTTTGACCTCTCGGCCTAAGTAAAGATTATCTTGTACCTTGATGCCCGAGAACATTTACATAAAGATATGTCACTAAACTAGATATAAGTACGCACACACTTTTTGATTGCAACTACTTATATGACAGATCTGGTGTATACCTTCTTATAAAAAAAGGAGAAGGGAAAGCAAAATGAAACTTATCTAAGATAGTAAATAGTATTACATTGAATTATATTTATCAGAAAGTTTGTCTATATATTGTATCGAATTTATTGTTTAGTATAAAATTCATTCCAAAGATTTTAAGCTCTTATTAAATAAATTACACTCGATTATATATGAATTAAGAATTAAGTCATTGAAAAACTAGTAAAAGACATGTATATGACTTAAGTCATATCTCAGATATCTAGCTAATTTAAAGCTATTATAATTCCGGAAATTTTTATCTATAGTAAAGGATATGGAAAATCCGATTAAAGATAAAATGTACTTTTCATTCTGAAGAATAATTTCAGGTAGATGTTTATTTCAAATTTGTGTTTAAATTGTCATTTTTGATAGAAAATTTATCTATTAAAGAGACATTGGTAAGCAGTTTCTGTCCCTGTACAAATTTATATTTTGTAAATGTATTTAAAAAAAGTTCACTGGACTACTCAAGAAATACTTCAGAATTCAATTCTCAAGAATCTGCAGTTTTCGAATTGCCGTTAAGATATTATTGTAATCTTTGCTATACATCTATATCCTCCTATGCAGGCAGTTCTGGCAACGCTTAATTAAATTAATTATTTCTTAAAATATATAAGCCATAAATTAAACTATAAAAATTTAATAACACTTACACATCATTATTTATATAATAGGTTTTTTCAATTATAGAAAAAATTAAAAAAGAAAATAAAAACGAAAAAGTCAAAAGTTAATAAAGGGAAATAAAAAGTTTATTTCAATATAAGATACACAATAATATATTCAACTCGGTCGATTATAATTTTCTGAATCATGGCAGAGACTCTCAACTTTAAAGAAAATATTGCTACAATAAGCAATAAAGTTGACTTTCGTTAGACATCCTTATCATTGTTGAAAATTACGTTCTGGTAGCTAACGTTCACTAATAGGAGGAACTAATGAAGTATATTGGACTTTGCTAATGGTCTCAAATACCAAAATAATTACCTAACTTTTTTTCAATTTTCATTCTTTAATCAAGAGTTCAATGAGGGAAATGAGTGAAAAGACATGATGATTAATAGTCCACAAAATATTACAAAGATTGCATAAACTTGCAATAACCTTTAATAACCTTCACTTTCTGGAACCAAGGGCTAATGCAGGGAAAAATGGGTTGACTTTGGCGATTGAATTTCTTGGCTGAATAACATCGCTTTCTCCTGTATATCTGATTTAGTTAGAAGTTTCTTTTACATAGCCGCTCTATTTGTATCAAAAACAATTTGTAGTCTATCTCGCACGAACACTCTGCTCTTATCTAAGGTCATTCATTTGTTGACACATAGAAACTCCATTCATCATATCTTGTTCTATACACTTAAGTATCAAGAGCTATCACTCTATTTTGGTTGTCTTTTGGCGAGTTTATGTAGGATCAAAGTTTGTACCGAAAATATTTTGCTCGACTTTTTCATTTGTCTGACTGATTACATCATCTTCAACTTAATATTACTTATATGAGTTTATAGCTCGTATAATGATTGATAATTCACGATTTAAGTAGCGCCCTTTAAATTGTAGAACTTTACAACTTCGCTGTATATCCTACCTTACTGAATAAGTACTCTTATTGTCGCCTTAATAGGGCTTAGAGAAATCTCAGAGCCATAAAAGAAAATCAAAGAACTTTCTGATCAAAATTGACGATAATTAAAATCCAATTCAGATTACGTTAGGTGTAATTTAGATATAATTTATACATTAACAATAGAACTCCATTGTGACAACTAAAAGACTACGTTGCTATTCAACACTTTATATAATATAGTAATAATACTACGTATACAGATCGCTCAATAACTTCGCAAGCTCGTAGATGATGAATCCATTAATTTTAACTAGTGTTGGGCCAAATTAACTGTAATTGTAACTAGCAAACTAATGCCCGGAATGTCATAGAAGTTCAATACAATTCGTCTGCCAAACCAGAGACTTAATGAGCGATGTCTTATATCTTATATAAAGTTGGCATTTTAGCATCCGCCAGCAAGGTTAGTCGACAAAATCTTTCATAAGATATTCTAATTGAAAACATTCTTTATACTTTTTTATACTACACTAAATAGCTACAGTAAATCAAACAAAGCTTAATGCTGTAACACATATTTGAGGCTTTCTCCATCTGACAAGCCTAATATTTTAGATAAATAAAATTAATAAATAAAATAAGGAAAATAAATTTTTAAAGCAGACAAACCACAATAAACTGATGTAAACATTTTGCCGATTAAAAGCAAAGTATTATAGAATAGAAATGAAAACAAAGGTGTTACGGTCTTACAAAAAACAAAAAAACTAACGCAACATTTTTAAATAAAAAATTATTGTAATTGCATATCTCCAAACGTTAATTGAAAAAAATTAACGTAAAAAAGTACTTATTGGTAGCAAAGCAAACAAAAAATAATAAAAAAACATAAAAAAACAAACAAATACATCCGTTAATCATATAATTTTTTCATTATATAATTTAATATCTAGTTATGCATTTCGCCTATCTACACCAGCACACACATTCATCATTGATGACTTGCGAGCTTTCTAGTGCCTTTGATATTTCTCAGTCTATCTTTATAACAATTTGAAATGACTTGTAGTTTACATCTGTGATCCGTTTCATATCACGTTTAGGAATCGTGAGTGCGAATGATGTGGATTACGTAGAAGTCTAAGTTTAAAATTTCACGCAATTGAAAATGTCAAACACGTACAATAGTAGTTTAATATCTATATAGAATATCACTAAACTGTTAGTAAAAGTGTTTGTTGTTGTGTACGCGAATTTACACATGTAAAACAATTTTTATTTTCCATACATCACTGAAAAAAAAATGAAAAACGTATTCTAAAGCAAAAAGTGCAAAATTAGTTTCATTTGAAAGTATTTATCATAATTTGACGAAATATTTTCTAACTAAGGAAAATATATTTATTTATCTCTTATTCTCTTAAGCAAATAAAAAAGACATTAAAAGTTTTCATTAAAAAATTGATGAAATTACTTTAATAAAAAATTATGATTTCCTGTTAGCAACTTTGTAAATCACCTGATGATACTTTACCAAGTTCACTTGCCGTCCTATTAACACGTGCCAGTAAATAAAAACAAATTTCTAAATATAATAATATAATTCTAAATATAAACATGAAAAAAGATAAAACACGAGGCCAACGAAAAATTCTAAATAATGTTATGTGTTTATAACGAGACAATAATAATATGCAAGAATATAAAAAGTCCCACGAAAATTATTATTTACCTACTAAAACACAATTACTTCGTTACTGATTGTGTTTGCCTATGATAACCTATTTATAAAACTTACTTGTAAATAATATTAAAAATTTTTCATTTTCATGAACATAAAACAATATGCATTGGCTTACTCAGTGCAATTAATTATGTTCTTTTATACTATTCATAATGGCTAAATCTTTCATAGAAGCCTTGGAAAAAGCTTTTTGAGTTTTCATTTGTTTTTTAATACAATTTACAAAAAGTTATTTAAAGAAATATTCTAAATGTGTATGTAATGAAGAAAATGAAAATCAGTACTTTCACTACTTATACCCGAAAATTTGAGAATTTAATTAATCACCAGATTCAGAAAAATAAAATTGATCGTTGATCAAAGTTAGGGTATTCGGAACAGGAACGTAAACTAAAACATGTTTCATATTAATTTCTTTCGTTCATATCTTTTCGTCAAAGAAAAGGAGAAAAATTGTGCTAAAATGTTATAACTTGAACTTCTTCAAACTTCTAGACCAGACGTGCCCTCTGAAAGTCTAAAATTTTGTGAAATTGTAAGGCACTAAGGTTATTACCGTTCAGACCCACTAACACCGTTAGTTAATTGGATTTTATTTCTGACTAAAGTGACATTCGGAGTTAAGTTAGTTTTAGAGTCTGTCCGTCTGGACAGGAAAAAGATGCTTCACGTAAAATAGAAGCACAAAAACGATGCTTATATTCTTCTCTATATATATGATTTTTTCATTATTTTCATTATTATTCATACGCTCAAAAAACACCCATACGACTTCATAAACTAAATTAAGCCTGAAGAGAATATTAATATAATTTTTTTATCAAGTCTACTCTTTTATAAGGTCTACTTTTCACCAAACTTCGCTTTCAATATCTGGAATTTTTCATTAACTCTAAAATTAATTTTCGTATCTATGATGTAGTACGCTGCTCCAAAAGTGTTTGTGGTATATGTTAACCTATAAAATATACATACATGTACATATAAATATAGATTTTAGACAGATTTGTAATAAACACCAGTTATAAATTAAAAATTATCTGATTATTGTTTCTGCGAGCTAAATGTTACCGTTGCACAAAGAGTTGAAATTTTTGCGAAAACAGAAGAACTTATTTTACTTTTATTTATTTACTTTAAAAATGAGAGTACTGTCTCACCACACAGTGAAGAACATTTAACATTAAAGAAAAAATTTTAATTTAAATTCTAAAAGTTAATTCATGCCCGTATAATTTGTGCGAACACGTACTCAATGTTTCACGGTAAATCATTGATAATTTATTATATAAGAAAATTTAATTAATAATACTTTAACGATTAAAATTTCTCTAGATTGGAATACGCGAATATATGATTGACATTTTTAGCAGATAATAAAAAAAATAAAAACAAAAATTGAAAAATATAATACAAAAACGTGAGCAACATAAACGTATAAAAATATTCTAAGAAAACACTTAAGATATAGAAAAGACAAAATATATTATTTTACATATTATTAAACAAAACATGCATGATTTGAGTGTAACAATTGTGGAAGAGCACACCAAACGTTTAAGTCGCAATTTGGCTTTAACACAAACTCGTCGACGCACTATAACCTTTGAAGAACCGCTTGGTCAGCAAAATTCTCAAAATTCATTGATGGTGAAATCAAATAAACCAAAAACAATTTGCTCTACTTTGACAACCGAAAAATCATTAAAACCTATAAAAAATCCTCAAAATTCTACGGTTACTACAACTACTGTGGCAGTGCCATATAAAAACTTTCAAATTTGGACTGATTACGATAAAGATCAGAATTTGTTGTTACATATAAAAGAACGCAAAGACGCGGCCGATCAAAAAATTTATAGAAATATTTGATGTTTGAATGAAAGAGAAAACGTATGCAAAAAAAATGATAAAGTCTCCACATTAATAATAGATTTAGATTGAAAATTTAAAGGTATTATAAATTATGTAAGTATTGGAATTATATTTTGAATTTTACTAATAATTTTAGATTCTAAAAACTTTAACACTTTACGCTAAATTATGTGAAAGGTCATGTTTTATTGGTATTTGTAACGTACATAAATTGTTATGAGTGTCTTTTCCTTTGTGTGACTTCAATTACCTGCGAACAAAAAAAGGATATTTCACTTAAAATTCATGGTTATTTATTATGTTTTTTCTGTTTCGTGGAATTATTATTCCTTATTTCTTCGAATAGACGTTATGCAAATTTTGACCTCTTCATTTGTAAATGACCAATTCTTGAATGAAGTAAATGGCTGTGACACATTACATGCCCTTTGAAATTGTTTTGTCTGTCTGTTAGCCTGTTAGTTAGTATGACTTTTTAAATTCACTTATAGAAAAACTTGCATGTGTAAAGTGTGGAGAATTAAAGCTGTGCTAATAACATTTGAAGTACATTTAAATACGTATTATAAAGATTATGCATACATGATATGTAATCAGTATTATCGTAATGACTTTTTTATCAAATAAATTCAAACAAGGAGATAAGTTAATTTTGTACACAATAAAATAAACAATATTCTGCTTATTTATTTAAATAATCTGTTATCACAATCGACAATATGTGTATTTTTGTGTTGATTCTATACCCAGAATATTATCTTACATATGTTGACATTCGATTTGAACCCATACTTTTCTTTTTTGTTATTGTTAACCGCGTCGTATTAATAGCCTCTTTGAGAATTGTGGTTTTTATAGTAAACATCATCCCTTTGGTTTGGAAAATATAGTTTCGAAAGTTTGTTAATGTTTAATCAAACCTTACTTTACCTGTAACGAATAAAAATAATTTGGCTTAGTTGTTAGCTCTATTAAGAGCTCTATTTGTTATTAATGTTTAAGTTTCAAATAAAGCTCTACTTGCTTTTCCTCAATTTTTACGATAACTAATTCCTGCTATTCTTTCACTCTTCTCATAATTAAGATGGCTTTGAATGCTTCAGGAAAGTTACAGTCGATATATTTATATATTCATAATTAATAATATGTATTAAAATTAATAAATCATTATCACTAATATAATAGGAATTCAATAAAATTATTCTTACAGTTTGAGCCTCAAGACTCTGAACTATTTATTACTGTAATTTACTATTTTGCTATTGTATAAAAAGTTTTAGTTGAAGACTTTCAATTTTGAATGAATAACTTCTGACTTGCAGTTCTCAATTTTTGATTTTCAATTGGCAATTTTGTAATTCAGTTTAACATCTAATTATTGCAATTTTTAATGATGACTTTCAATCAATAAGCTGCAATATTTAACTGACAACTAATTTGTATTATGTCTCGGTTTTGTTAACAAGCACCCGTCAAGACACATTTATGAGTTAATGAAGAATAATTTCTATTTTGCTGACTTAAATTAATTTCCATGCATTCACTTTCCATTTCCTTCCTTCCTTATTTTCAAATGACAATTCGTTTCTTTTCACTTGACTTAGATCAAATTTTTCTCTGAGCATATTACTTCGAATTTGCCATTACTTTTAGTATACATCATTATTCAAACGATTTTCACGGAGTACTTTACACGACTGAATTCTTTTCATGTCATTTTCACGGACAATAGCTTGGCCATAATTTGACAGAAGCGTCAAGAGTTTGAGGATTGCTCGCATAAACTCGATCGTTTGCATAACTCCATTAAAAAGTATCCAGCGGTGAGAAATAGTACCATTTTGCTGGCCGAATCACATCAAATGTGCACTTACATGGAGCGCGTTGAGAGACTCTTCAATCCATATCTTTAATTTTACGCCAAAAGAAATTGGGACTCCTATGACTGTAGTGATCAAAATTCACAGTTTGTGTCACATCATCGTCGTTTTCAAAAAAGTACAGGCCGATCACGCCTTCAGATCAAAATTTACACCATACATTGACTATCTGGGAAAGCAAAGCTTTTACGGCAGTTACTTGTAGACTTTCATTGCCCCAAATAAGACAATTTTGCTTGTTGCCATATCCACTAAGCGGAAAATGAGCTCCACCCTTGAAAAAAATTCGATGTGAAAAATCTTCATCCAATCGTTATTGTTTATAGTAAACGACTAATTAAACTCTAGAACACCATATTAGCCTTAGGTTGATTCTATGAAACTGTCTACCAATTAGTTTCAAACTGAATTTTTTGTTTTTGCGTTTGTCTCAATTTTACTTGAATATTATTCAAATTTTAGAAATTTAGTTGTTAACTCTGTTCAAAGAAACGAAAATATTGCAAAATAAGAACATGTTTCGCCTAAACCAATCAAAACATATCGCTTTCATAATATAATTCTTGAATATGATTGAAATCGAAAATCATATTTACATTAAGGCTACTTTGCTATCTAACTTTTAAAAAAGAAAAATCAGCATCTAAGTCAACAGCTACTGCTACTTTTTTTCTCTCTTTTTCTTATACACACCCACTCCTCGTCCCTGCATTACTTCACACTACTGATAAGACTTCATCTATATATTTTTACTCTTTTTTTTTGTGTGTGTGTATTTAAGGTTTAAATATTTATTGTTATTTTGCAAGTTTTCCACTTAAACACAATGTACGATTATCTATCTTATCTACCTTTTGGTCGAATCGTGGATTCCTCACATTAATTAAATATATAAAAACAGTAACGCTTTCTCTGCTTCAGAAAGTGTCAATTTACAAATTCAATGTTTACATGAATTTAGGGACAAATGTTCGTTTTAAAATTTTTTTTAGAAATATCCAATTAATTTCGTTTTTAAATACTTTTTTCAATTTCTCTGTTTTCGCGTTGATTGCGTCCAAGAACTTATTCGCATATCCATTTAGATTTCTCAACTGTTCAAAGAACAAACAATATACTAACCGGACAGACGTTTAGTTGGAAATCCAATTAGTATTTCGCGCGATACATATACCTGTCGGTTACAAATGTAATGAGATATTTAATTTTTACAAGCATGATCGAAGAACGACGATAAAAATTAATTCAAAAACTTTTTGAAATTATTTCAGATAAAACAAACACAGCAACAGATAAATGAACACAGGGTCATTGCTAAGGTTAAGCATGTACAAATTTGTTTTGATTGTTATTATTCATAAATTACTTACCTTTATAAATAGCCGGCATTCTAGAACGGGGATCTCTTAAGTACATATTAATATATGTAATTATTTAGTTATTTATAATTTTAATTATTTTCACAGTGTTAATAGGATTATCAAGGAGATTTTTAGAGAGGGCATTCATCTAATAATTTATCGGATATATTTGATAGTAATACAGAAACGGTCTTAAATGAAATTCTATAAAACGAGTAAAAAAATAAATAGAAGATATGCTTAATATTTATTTATATACATATTTATATATATATTACCTTAACATATTAGGAGTACGCTGTATGTACACTGTGGACAAAAAGTAATGAGACTGCTCAAATATTTAAAAGAAACAGAAACACTTTGTTGACCAAAATTTATTATGTCTTCTTGAAAATAATCCTCCCCACTACAAAACACTACTTCCAAACTGTTTTCTAATCTTCAAAACTCTTATTATACTAAGGTACTGCTATAGCCTTCAAAGCGGCCACCATATTCTTGCGTATGGCTTCTTTTGACTCAAAATGATGCCCACGAATCGTGGTTATTTCAATCGAGAAATTAGGAAAAAGTGATACTGAGCCAGATCAAGCGAATATGATGGTTGAGAAACAACATTTACTTAAGTTTTAATAAAATACTAACGAATAATATTGCAGTGTGCAGCACGTATTATCGTCATACAAAAATCACGAATTGTTTCGCCACATTTCCGATTGTTTTTTACGAATTTAACTTTTTATTAATTAAGAAACTCCTTGTGGACAATGTCTCGGTAATCGAAGTAAGTTGTCAACATGATCATTATTTTTTACTTGATCTGGTGTAATTTTTTGACATTTGGTTCGCTCGTAGCAAGATGTTTACTAGTTTATTGAATTGTTTCCGAGTCATACCCGTAAACTCAAGTGTCATCGTCAGGAAATATACATTTTAGAATGTTATCCCTTTCATATACCAGCAATATCTTCAAAGACTTTTGGAATCCATCAACTGTTGACAATCTCTTCAATTTTCTTGGTGTTTTCATCAACAGTTGAGATTTATGGTCCTCCTGACCGAAGTTAGTTTTCGTTTTTTCATTACGACCTCATCACATGATATGCACCGCTTAAAAACTCGTGATCTTAACAAGCACTCATCACCGTAACACTTTTATAACATTGTTAATAAATCAGAAGAATTTCATTCTTCTAATTCCTCTCGATGCAAATCATAAAATGAGATTGCTTAAACGAAAACAGACGCTACTATTACTAATCCAACACAGCACGTGGCTCGAAATTTATGTCGGCTCTTCGCAACAGTCATACCAACTCGTCGAAAAGACGTAGACTTCGATATTATAGCGCAGTCTCACCACTTTTTGTCCATAGTAGTATGCATAATTTTGAACAATCTTGTAATAACTTTTCTTTTAAAATCTAGATTTTTCTTTTTCCCTTTACTACTAAAGATATCAAGCTTCGGAATTATAATACATTGAATCCTCAACATTTTCCACTTCAAATTCTACCTCTTTGATCTTTTAGCTTTCGAACACCAAAACTTATGAATAGTTGGTTCTTAATATCCTTTTTCTTTTTCTATTTTTTTCTTAATTACCACAGAACATTTTCTAATATAGCTATAATTACGTTCGTTTTGCAAAAACGTGATTAATTATTAACAATTGATTGACAAGTTTCCATTGGAAGTAAAAACTAGGTCGGTCCATTTTTCAATAGATAGCTTCAGCGGCATCTCACCTTCTGAGTCAAATCCTCGTCGTTTGCGGGAAACTGTACTTTTGCTGCTTAATTCCAAAGATCTGTTGCTGGTAAATCCAAAGCCCAAATATCTCAACCAACAATGAATGATGAAGTCGGGACGAAAAACCCCCGCAATTTGTCAAACGTCTTATCATGCGTTTAGCAAAATTCGTCCAAAAACCTTTGGTAGCGCTAAACTGGAATATGCTACTCACCCCGCTTTTCTTAGGAGACATTCTTCCCTTTGATTAATATTGCCTATAATCGATTACTTGTCTGGTTGAGCCGGTCTTCCATTTTTATAACGAAACCCAAGAATGCGTCTTTTCTTGCGCAGGTTCAAACGGCCAGTTGTCTTTCACCTACGGGATTGATATTTTATCTAAAAATGACAGAAAGTAGTGGCCAGGGATGGACAACATTTTAATTAATCTGTTCATTCATTTTGTTCTGAAGTAAATTCATTTTTGATCACCTAAAAACAAACCAAATTAATTTGTGCTCCCAATTTTTGGAAGCGTCAGAGGCCGTCACCACACTTTTTTCTACACGAATTTCAATGAGAGTAACAATTTTCTAAGCTCTATGTTGAAGTGCTTTAGTTGTCAACCGGGGCTACTTACATTTTATCGGAAATAATTGTCAGCGACAATATATTTTACGTAAATGAAAAGGTAAATGTGCATTCCAAACATAACTGTTTTTTTATTTTATTTTAATTGTCTGTCTATGTTGTTCAACTTGTTTTTTGCCTTCCTACAACTGTATAAGTGCGCCAAGATGAATTTAATCAAAAGACTAAAGTATTTGAGTTAGCGTATCTTAGTTACGTTTACATTACGAATCATGTGAAATTTTTTTTAATATCATATGCAATTATTATATATATATAGATCGAACCATCAAATCAATTACTGAAACGAAAAGGTTCGGTAATCTAGATGTTATTTAAGTATTTGTTTTAATTTTAATTTTCTTCGGTTTTTCTTTTTTAATTTGAAGGGCTTGAAAATGTAAAAATAATAATAAGAAGTGATAGAATTTTCTATAACCACTACTAGTACTACTATTATTATTATTTATTATTATAAAGGCAAGATCGAGGTGTTTATTGGGTTTAAAAAATAGTCCAATCCTGTCCAAATTTTGCACATTTGTTTGGTATACCAATATATTATTTTTCATCTATTTTTATTGAAAAATGTTAAAAAAGTATTAAATAATAATTAAGAATAATTAATATTAAATATTGAAAGTCTTAATTTTCAAATTGAATCTTTATATGGAAATTGATCGTAAGAATGATCCCATCCAATCCATACTCAACCGGATTACTTCTAGGGCCAAACCAACGATTATCTCAAAAATTGCGACCTGTAGGGTGAATACAAAATTACAGTAACGAATATCAGTCAAGCAAGGGGACAGACGGACAGACACATTTAAATCAATTTCAAAAATGACTCTGACTTAAGTGGCATAATTGAAAGTAGATATACCTTCAAATCTCTTGGCTTTCACCTATACAAGTATAAATTCAACACAAGCAGCGTGGGGTACAAAAATATGAACCAAACAAGACCGTCTTTTCTTCTTTTTGCCTTTTTTTCATATTTCAAATTTATTGTTATAATTTTATAATTTTTATCAAAACCTTGTTTTTCTCCATATTGTGTTTGCTTTAAAAACGTGCAAGCATTGTAATTATTTATGATATGACGATTATAAGGATATAAATCTTCAACGGTTACTTAATCAATTCTTGTTGTGCTCATCACGCAATTCTAGCGTAATGAATTGTTATCTTTATGCCTCAACTATTGTTTATCGCTTGCATAACTCTATAAACAAATCTAAATATTTGAGTTTTACTTTCATTTTCTGTCTTTACTTCTTTTAAAATTTACCTTTCACTTTCGTTAGCAAGTTTGACCGAATAGATATGTATATGTTTACACAAAATTTTCATGATTCATTGTTTAGCTCGAAATTTTCTTTAAGTTTTTTACTATAAAGACAAAATATGTCATGAAATGTTTTTATTTATCAAATCGTTTTGCTATGAAAATGAGAACACAAAACGCTAAACCTTCAGTGGTTTACTATGACGCAATATGCAAGTAAGAAAACTACGTGAGTCCTGGTGGAGCCATATGCCTCCATTTCTAGTTTCCTTCTCTTTTGTTTTTTTTTTGTTAAATGTTCGTTGAATTGGTCCAGTTCTTTCATCACTTCCATTGATTGAAATTTAGCTTGGAAAGCTGCTTCTCTACGTAATCAAGGAATACACCTAAACGGCACCTTGTTTGAATATTTTTTCTTAAATATTTGTAAAGTTTCACAAGATTTTAACAAGTCCATAATCATTAAGTTAACTTTAGTGAGAGACAACAACAACAATCAAACCGAAAATTTTTGATTTTTTTATTTTCTTTTAATTTTTTTTTTTTTAATTGCATTCTTTCAGATGTCACCTTTTTTAGCATTTTAAAGCTTATTAAATATAAATCGTCGCTCTCCTTACTTTCACATCACGCATGGCTATGAAGTCACCAACAAAAAAATCACCTACAGAAGGTATTATAAAAAAAAGAAGTTCTTTATTGGAAAGGTGTCACGAATCTGAAAAAGATGTTCAGCAGCTTACCAAAGATGAAGAAACTCAAGTACCAAAATTAAATACAACATCTCAAAACAGTTTTGAAGAGACTAGTTTATTAGAAAAAGCTACCGCAACAAAACCTTCTAAATTAGTTATATCACGCAGTCAAGATGATGATTACGTTGAGAACGCAACAGGGGAACAATACGATCGGGTCTCACCAATTTATTATTATTCCTCGACACGCGGTTGTTTAAGTTACACGGGAGCAACGCGAGCGAACAAATTTCGTTCGCGATTTCATAAAAGTCATACATGCGGTAGTTTGTTTGCCAAATGTAATTGTGACATGAGCAATGACACCCCACTACCAACAGCAATGGAATACCCCGAACGAAAAAATAGCTCACGTGCTCCATCAATTGAAAGCGACGCTAACAGTACTCTTTATATCTTAAATACCACAGCGACAACAACAACTAAAGCTACCGTACACAAGCAACCGCAGTATGCGTTTCATCTTTCGATTTCGCCGTCTTCAAATACCGAATTATCGTTAGCATCGGCAACGTCAGCTTCAGATAAATGCTCTAGTTCGGGCTTTCATTCATTCTCTAGCCAAACCTCATCGGCTACATCAGCTTATCTGTCGCGAGATGAGAGCTTTAATACTAGTTTTGATGGCAGTAAAAATGACAACAACAATTTGTCTAAAAATTCTCAATTACTCTCACCTACTGATAAATCAGTGACAGATAGCGTTAAAACTACAACCGCCACTGCTGTTAAGACCGCAGATTGTGGCAGTCACAATACGCAAATAATCAAATCGACTGTTAGTACAGAACAGGAAGCTCTTAGTTTAACACAACGATCCTACAAACAAACAGTTCCACGGATCTCATCACCTTGTTTAGGTGAAAGTAAATTCGTGATCTCACCCAAGCAACGTAAATCAGAAATTTGCCATAAACAATTAAATAAAAAACTATTTCAGTCTTATTCACATCCCGACACAAGCTTTGTATTTACCGATGAAAATAAACATCCTCCGCGAGAATCATTAGTGCAACAACAAAACGTAGATCAGATTATCACTACACGTGGTGGTAAAGTTGAGATCAAGCAACCAAAACGTTCCTCATCGCCCAACATAGGACAGATACTGGATGTAGCAGTACATCCGGACATATTAGTGAAAATTTCTCCCAAGCATTCTCCATTAAGTGATCATAAACGGCAACATTCACCTTTAATTTTAAGATCCACACAGCAACGGCGCCGCCTTTTGCAGAGATCACATGAAATTGATTCTGGTGGTTCTACTTCCGAATCAGAGAAATCTGTAGACATTAAAACTCCGACAGAAGAACAGAAAGTTGCTGCTCTTAAGGACAATACAGATTTTCACGCTGCCCACAAGTATTTTGCTGAAAGCGGTATTTTGGGACCTTTAAATAATACTTCGAAAAATTTGCTGAAGAAAACTTCAAAAATTCTACAAGAATCAAATGTTATCGAACAAGTGAGTTAAAATTGTGTGTGTAATCTTACAAATTCGTTTTTTTTTTATTGTGTTATGTAAATCTTAAAACCTATTTAACCTAAATTCTTTGTAGAATGTTTATAAAAAAATCTAAAATTTCTTCTTTTACAGTTACGCAAAACCTCAATGATTTTACGCACGAACAGCCCTAATAATACCAATAGATCTGTATCCGTTTCGCAAAGAAGTGAAAGTATCCCCGAAGATCCTTATACATCAGCACCTTCAACCGCTACTTCTAATACATATCCAACAACAATTATATCAACTTCTTCAATCACTAATCCGGTAAGCGGACCCTATAGTTTAGGGGCATCAAAAAACTTTACATTAAAATTGCAAACTGATGCAAATGTAACGACGGCGACGGAAACCGTCGCATCATCATCCGTATCACCTTTGGAATCTGCTGCAACAGAAACATCACCACAATCACCGCATACCATGGCCACCACCTGCGGTTTCAGCCCAAATTTAACAACTCAAAGCTGTATACCTATCGACGACAAGGATACGCAAATCAAAAGTTTGCTAGGAGAGATTGTCTCATTGAAGGATGTCATTAAGTCAAGGGATTCTGAAATAGTAAAACTCCGACGAGAAATTCATAAATTGAAGGTAAGTGCCGAAAAATAGTTAAGCAAATAAAATACAAACGTAATAAAATATCTCTTCTTTTTTTTGCGAATATGTGGTATAGCCTTAGTTTATTTTTGTCACTTCTCTTCCTTTTTTTTTTTTTGCTTTATAAATATTTAATTAAATATTTAACACTTGAGCTCCGCGCATTTTGTGTTAATTTCTGTTACGTGAAATAATAACAAAATGTTTTTATATAAGTGTTTCAGTTGTTTACATTCTATAGAAGGGTTATACAGAGAGTGAGAAAAGCAGAAAAAATCAAAACCTAAAAAACGAGAACGGTATGTTTGCCTTAAAGTGTACCTTGGATACCCAACATCTCGCGTAAATTTATAATAACGATAGAATTTTTTGTGTATTATCGATTTACGAAAAAGCCGATCAAAACTATTTTTATCTTTTAACTATTTTCAGATATAATGAAGGTTTTTCCGAAATGGGATCGCTTTTCTGTTTAGAAAAGAAATAAAAAATTATTTTAAGTACTTAAAAATTATAGCCAGTAAGATTTAGCTCATGATAACCTATTCAGATCGATATAGAAGAATATATATATATACTTAACTCAAAACTGAAACGATTCAAAGTGCGATATTCAATAATGGTTTAAATCTTAAATAATCTGGTGTTGGTCGAACGCCACTTGCGAAATTACATAATATTAGGTACAATACAATATTAGATACTTTATAATAATATACATTAGATAATATAGAGTATATCGAGTCTATCTGACAGAAAAATACCAATATTTGATAGAGAAGAATATTTTCTTTTCCCGCCCGATCCGTAAATGTTAAATGGAGCGTTCACTGTAGCTGCGGCCAAACGTCAGTCATAGTTAAGCATGGTGTGCTCTGCTGAATACTGAACCCAGGTGCCAACTTTATAATCGTTTTTCTTATCTTCCACTCTAAGCGGTATTCCATTATTTTTGAATTGCTAAAGATTCAATGTTTCGTAAAATATTACATATTTAATAATACGACAGGACGCTAAAACTTTAAGCGAATATATAAAATCAGTAAAGTTTTTTCTTTAGGTATCAGTCGACCGTTTAAAATGACTTAATTTTTGAAAATTTTGAAAATCACTTGTAAGAATTCTACGTTACAAAATCCATTTATAACTTACTCTATGATCATTGACCGACGTCATCTGAGGGGATATTCGGTCTTCTGTACCGCGAGTAGCGAAATCATGAAAATAGCAACACTTATGATCGGGCATGACTAAATCGACTTGCAATCCGACACTAATTCAGATTTCGAATGCATTCTCATCTTTCGGCAATATGTATAAACATATAATTTTTAATTAATCTCAATCAAATCTTCGTTTGAATAGTGATTACAAAAAATAATTGATAGGTTAATACTAATAAAGATTTAAAAGCAAAAGTATGACAAAACATATTAGCATATATTTATATAAAACACACTACATGTTGACACCGTTGAACTTTTTCTGAGACGTCATGTGTGATTGATGTGGAAATAAATAAAACATTTTACATATATACAATAGAGATATTTCTCCTATTGCATTTATGCATAAGCATTTTAGACAACTAGACGATATAGAATAGTTTAAAAAAAAAACATTTTTTTCAAAGGCAAAATTTATTGCTTTCAAATTTTCAATACGAGTATAAATTATATTCTTCGAATTTTTGAGATATTTTCATTTATTCATTTATTTATTTTTTTCGTTTATTTCTCTTATGTCCGCTCTGAAGTAGATTCGGTGTCAGTTTCTTATTAAACAGATACATTCTCGATATACATAAATATCGAAATTGAACTTTATTTGTTCATCTGTTCTTCTGGCGTATTAGTAAAATTACTATTTACTATTACTCTCACAGCTTCATTTAGAACATTGAATGCTTTTTATAAGATTATATTAACAAATTTGGGATCAGAAAGATCAATTCCGCAATAAGAATGTATATAACTGTTCATACCATTCTCTAACTTCTTTTGCTACTATTTCTTTCTTCTCTTTCTCTCTTTTCTACTAACTTATCTATAATTAAAATTAAAAGCTAGAACAGACAGGTTTACACAGATTTTATAAAGAACCTGAGGTAAATAATTACATATAGACTAACCTAAAAGAAAGTGTTTAAAATGAAATCGTTTTTTAAAATTTTTATTTTTATGATATTTTTTTATATAAATATGCGCATACACTACGCATAAATAAAGATTATAATCACTCCAGATAGTACTGAGTATAAAACAAGTGCACTAACTACCGCTGACCATCATGGGTTTCCCATTGAAAGTTCGTAAGATTTGTATTAACTTTTCTTAGAAAATATACTTTCATGACATTTTTTTCTTTTTTGACCATTAAAAAATTATTTATTGCGTTTATTTAATTCACTTTTTAAAAATTAAAATTTAAAAAAAAAATTACTCGGAAATATATCTTAAGTATTTAAAACTATCTTGAGCATATATATTATATTAATCACACATACTTACTTAATGACAAGTCATTATTATTCTTTTTATATAAATTTACTGATGTTATTACTTTTCACAATTTCTTATGAATGTTTTCTTTTGCGCTACTCTTTCGCAGAGTGTTTTGCAGCAGACTACCAATCACCTAACGATAGCCAATGATGAATTATTGCAGCCATCCTCGCCCCCTACACATATTCCAAACAAGTTTTTTATGCCTCAACCACTTGAGACAAATAATATCTTCGCAAAATTATGCGAAAATTGTAAAAAATTTATAGAACATTCTTCCATCGACATGAATCCTTCACTTGATAATTTCAGCACTCAATTAATGTCTATTGATAATGGCGAGCGAACTTCCGTAGATATCACCTTAAAGCATAGAAATCTCACAGCTTCTAATATTTTTAACTCGACAGAGAACGAACTAGAAAAGAATTTCTACTCTAATGATCTCATTAACTGTCAGATGAAAACAAATCTCTCTTGTATTCAACCACAAATTCAACAACCGTTGTTACTCAAAAAACAAGGAGTCTCCGGAGAAAGTTTAGAAACCTCGATGCAACAGAATATGAATAATACACCGATACCTAAATATGAGAAAGATTACAGCAGCAAACAATTAATTAAGGATGCCATAATGGATAATGATTTCCTTAAAAATATAGATTCGTCTCAAGTCAAAGAACTGGTGGATTCGATGTATTCACTTATCATAACCAAAGGACAATTCGTTATACGGGAAGGCGATGTAGGTGCCCATTTATATGTGTCCGCTGAAGGGGAATTTGAAGTAGAGAAAAATGGTAAAATATTAGGTATCATGGGACCAGGAAAGGCTTTTGGTGAGTTAGCCATACTATACAATTGCACACGTACGGCTTCGATACGCGTGCTATCAAATGCTCGCGTTTGGGTATTGGATCGACGTGTTTTCCAACAAATTATGATGAGAACTGGCATGCAACGTATCGAAAATAGTGTTAATTTTTTAAAATCTGTTCCCCTTCTAAAAAATCTCAGCGAAGAACTTTTAAGCAAAATAGCCGATGTTTTAGAAGTGGTAAATATATAAATGCACGTATTCAATATTAATTGAAATTTATGTAATTAAGTTTTCATTTGTTCCAGGAATTTTATCCTTCTGGTACTTATATTATACGTCAAGGCGCCAGTGGGGATACTTTCTTTTTAATATCCCAGGGCATGGTTAAAGTTACTCAAAAATTATCAGGTTCGGTAGAAGAAAAAGAAATACGTATTTTGAAAAGTGGCGATTACTTTGGCGAACAGGCTTTAATAAATGAAGATAAACGGACCGCAAATATTATCGCTTTAGATCCGGGTGTTGAATGTCTAACTTTAGATCGTGACTCGTTTAAGCATCTAATAGGAGATCTTTCTGAATTGAAACAAAAGAATTATGGAGATGAAAATCGAATTTTGGCAATACGTTATGCAGAAAGGACAAAAGAGATGTGTGGAGCGAATGCTAAACAAGGTAAACCACAAAAGACATGTTGCTTAAAATTCCATTAAATTAAATTATTGATATATATAAAGTATAAAAAACCTTTTATATCCTCGTGTATAAATATTTTTATTTGAGAAGCGAATTGTCGATCAGTGCGGACTTATTAAAAAAAGGCAAGAACTCTTCTAAGGCAATTGTTTATTTCTCGTCTCATAAAGAGAGTCAAGTCAAGTTATCTTTCTAAACTAAATTTTTTCAAGTAGATACGGTTTGAATTAGTTTACATAAGCGGAATTTGCCTCAACTTAATGTGCATAATATAAGCTATTCCGTTGACGGATAGTAACATAGCGCTCTGGAACTGCAGTTATTAAATCGTGCCCATGTAATGCTACTAATAAGCAGATGGTGCTGCTGAACCGTAAAATGATTTTGCAGCATTCAGACCCCTCATTCCATATTACAAAATCCGCTGGGAAATGTTATTGGCTTCACATTGGATTCGGATGCGTTATTTTTCTCATCTCGTTCACCAAATACTTCCCGGTAGTAATTTTTCGAAAAGTGACTAACTAATTATTATCTAACCTTCGATTCTTATGACTATATGCAAACCGTCAAATATTAACTTTCATGAGCTGGTTTTAACAGGCCAAACTCGAACCGCTCTTTTTCGTTTGAACTAAGAATACGACAAAAGTTACTCCCACTCCTAAAATATAAAATTTGACTTATTTCATAGTATTAAAAAAAAATTACAATATGTAAAAAGCAAAAGAAAAGTTATCGCTTGCGATAAACATTAGGATAAAACCATTAAGATTGTAAAACTGCTCCTGATTAGCAAACATCAAAAAGCCGTAGTTCAAAAAAATATAATTCACGACTTTGCTCAAAGTTGTGTTGCTTTGATCAATTCGTTATTATCGTTTATAATAGATGTGACGATAGCTATTTAAGTTATGGTATTGCAATATTTTTATTTTTTACGAATAATGCCAAACCTTTAAAATTATCAACGACTTTGTGAATCATATATAATAAGACCTGTTGTCTCGAACATTGCGTTTTGCTGTGAAGCATAATAAATTCCATAATTATGTTAAAGGCGATAGGAAAAAAATATGTCTTGATACTGATTAAAATTGATACCAGAGTTCAAAGAAAAATAATTTAAATAACTAGCTTAAGTAAAATAACGGATTATTAAATAAATTTAAATAATTTTTCCTTTTTTTTTCTTAGAATTTCCAGATTTAAATTTAAGTGACCTGGAAGTTGTCACCACTTTAGGTGTTGGTGGTTTTGGACGCGTTGAGCTAGTTAAAGCTTGCCGACAGAATCGAACCGATATTTTTGCGTTAAAATGTCTTAAAAAGCGTCACATTGTGGATACAAAACAAGAGGAACATGTGTTTAGTGAGCGCACTATAATGATGAGTTGCAATTGTCCGTTCATATGTCGGCTCTATCGTACCTTTCGTGATGAGAAATATGTCTATATGCTCTTGGAAGCTTGCATGGGTGGTGAAATTTGGACTTTACTTCGGGATCGTGGATCTTTCAATGAAAATGCCACACAATTTATTATCGGATGCGTTTTGCAAGCTTTTGAATATTTGCATGCTAGAGGAATAGTCTATAGAGATTTAAAGCCAGAAAACTTAATGCTGAATGAAAACGGTTACGTTAAACTGGTAAGAAATGTAAAGAATCAAACAAAGGACTTATCATGAAATCCAACATTGAAATGATTTCAGGTGGATTTTGGTTTTGCTAAATTTATTGGTAACAGCAATAAAACGTGGACATTTTGTGGCACACCTGAGTATGTAGCCCCGGAAATAATATTGAATAAGGGTCACGATCTGGCTGTTGATTATTGGGCTTTGGGTATTCTAATACATGAATTGCTAAACGGAACGTAAGCTCTCTTTTTTTATGTAGGAGGAAAGAGACATATTTTTAGTATATTTTTATTTCTTTTATTTTCTTATAAAAGTCCCCCTTTCACCTGTAACGATCCCATGCAAACTTATAATATCATTTTAAAGGGCATTGATATGATCGACTTTCCTAAACATATGTCTCGAGCAGCTGTTCAACTTATTAAAAAATTATGTCGTGATTCACCTGTCGAAAGATTGGGTTATCAAAAGGGAGGCATACAAGATATCAAAAAACATAAGTAAGAATTTGGTGGCATTTTATACAATAATTTGACTAAATCTTATTTCTGTGCAGGTGGTTTTTAGGTTTCGATTGGGATGGTTTGCGGAATCAATTGCTTATACCGCCATTTATACGACCCATAACCGGTCCAACGGATACGAGTTATTTTGATAAATTTTCCATTGATGTTTGTGAGCCACCTGACGAACTGTCTGGTTGGGATGCCGATTTTTGAGAGCCCTGCGTACATTTTTCTTCATCTTAAGTAGTTGTTGTATTATTATATAGGAATTAAGAGGTGCTTGTTTGTTATTGTTAAGTAAAAATTTTTGGAACCAAACCTATATGAAACTGTGTGCCTTCTGTGTAGCTTTTATTCAAATGAAATTTTTAAGAAACTAATTATTGTCATTAAGTTTTAATATATCCAAAGAACGTAAAAAAATGGTTAAAATAAACTATTAAGTATTGTTATTTACTTCTTTCTTTGTTTCTTTTTTCTTTTTTGCACGTTTCAAGAAAATATTACAAAAATCACGTCTTTAATAATTATTTGTGTCTCACTATAAAAGTTCAAACTACAAAGAAGGTTACAGAAGGACGGGCGTAACGTGGCAACGAAATTACATTTGGTCATCTTTAAATCGCCGAAAGTAGTTTTTTTCATATTTCTCTTCATAACTCTTTCCTTCTCTCAGTGTTATACGAAGTAATGTTGATTTGAACCCATATAGAAACTTTGCTTGCTTCGCAAGCTTTGAAATTTAAGATGAAAAGGATCAAAGTGGTTCCACTAGTCGATTGTCTTTATATTCATTTTCTTACTTTCACTTTTCATTTATTGTTTCCCTAAATTTGCAGTGATTTCCATATTTTTGCTTCTCAAACCTTATATTACTAGCTTGCATTAACATTGATTTTCTTATTTTTAATTCTCAAACGATGTAGTTTGTAAGCCAGGCGACGACGGTCTTTTCTATGTCGCGAACAAAGCGCGAAAAGATCTCGAATTTCTACTCGAAAGTTCTTATAAACTAGTAAAGAATGTTTCTGTAGATTATTACTATAGCGTGTAAATGATGATTATTTGTGTCTCGATCCGGTCTTGTCATTTTTGCGAAAGAAGACGCTTTTCGTATATATATTCCCCTTTGTTCCCTTTTTATTGCTAAAGAGTAAGTAAATGTCTGTAATTTTCTGTGTTAATCAGAAAAGTTATTGAGACTACCATTTTCACCTTCTGCAATAAGCTCTCCGCTTATCGGTAACAGTTCTCTTAATATGTAAAATAATATTTCAAAGAAAACAATATTTTCGTTTACAAAATTGAATTAAATTCCTTGCGCTCAATAATTGTTATAGAGAGGGTAGTAAGAACTTATAACCAGCAGCATTTTATGAAATTTTCCGTTTTTGCGTAGCATTTATTTTAATCAAACTTTAAATAAATAAATGTAATCGAGAACGAAAAACAGAAAACGAATAAAATAATTCAGACATCTTGCTAATTATTATTAAACACGCCTATGTTTTTTTTTGTATTTCTCTCACCTTATCGAGAGTAACAGCAAACGGTTTGATAATTCAAATTTATTAACATTTTCATTCATTTATAAAGCATATTTTTTTAAACATCAAAATTTTTATGCGTTATTATAAAAGTTCTGATTTCCATTCGTTCCATTGTAATTTCGAATTTTTTGTTGTTCGTTTTCAATTTCTCTTCTAAAGGCTTATGATTTGCGGTAAGGTATTCCAGATTTGTCCCAATATATCCATCTTTTTGAAACTTGAGACGTTTCATATCTTTGAGAGACATATTACCATCTATAGTAGTCTCCCGTATTTTCACAACTTTCAATGACTTCAAAAAAGGTTTCAGATTAAAAGTTACGGATGATTGATCGAACATGTTTTCCAAACGTAAGAGACTTTCACGATTTGTAAAAGGTTCCAGGGTAAGCACTTCTATACCTCTTGGTAAAGAAGAAAAATTCGCGTTCACTGTGCTATTGGTATTTTGAAAAGATCTACTAAAGAATAACCAAACTGGCAAGTGAATTTCTTGTTGAAGTAAACGTTCATCTACCACTTTGTCTTTATCCGACGAATTTAAAACCATATATATTTTACCCCGCGCCACCGTAGTCTCATTTAGAGGTTCCCCGAGTCCCCTTAGATCGTCGTGGAGTAAGCGTCGATGCAACATTAGCTCCAAAATACCTTCCGCTGAACTCGAACCACCTTGAGCACGGTCGTTAAAAAGCGTCAAACGTTTTCGGTCATCTTCTAGAACGATGCGTCCCGTTATTGGATAATAATTATCGGGAATTCCCGTTCTGTTCTTTCGCGTGCGGTTTATCATCTCACGGCCGTTTGAATCGGTGTAGAAAACATCGTGATTGCGAATTTCGCTTGTGAATCTTGTAATTACCTCTTTCCCTATACCATCATCAACTGGTATGGGGCCTATTAACCATTCAAATTCTACCAGATTTACGCCTTCATAGATGCGTATCACTTGCGATATCCAATTATTAAAATGCTGGTGGATTTCCTTAACCAAAGTGCCATTATAAATTGTAAGATCTGCTTTTAAGGCGCTTACATCAGCCCCGGGAGTTGAAGGTGCAGAGATATAAGCTCCAGAAGTTTGCTGTTTACCTTCTTTTATTGCTTCATAATATAGAAATGATTGACTTACATTCGCAGAGACTCCGTTCATTTCAACTTTTGTTAAAAAACCATAATTGTTGAAGAATAATTTTACCAACTAGAACAATATTTGAAAAGCAGATATTGAAACGTTCTAATGTCCTCAATGCAAAAAACTTACCGAATTTTGTACTACCTGATCTTCGCCTTCTTTGTTCAGTGGCATCACCTCAGAATCAACACTACAATCTCCCAAGACCAAATTGTCAGAGTCACGATTTACATTTTTTATATGATAATGGCTCAGTTTTTCAACTTTAGCTTCAAATACTAGTTCATGTTGTGTTAAATTCGGTCTTAAATCTTTCAAGGCAATCAGTTCCTCAGGCAATGGTACTAATTGAGATTTAATAAACTTTCCTTCATTGTCCTTCACCATATAAGAGCCATACGGCACAGGTATACGGACGTACTGCTTAATGGCACGAGTCAACGGGTTGAAAATGGTGACCACCAAATTATTTGGTTTTTTTTGTGTAAATTCGCATAAGCTTATATTCAATTGCAAGCAACTAGCAAATTCACCCCTCTTTAGTTGAGTAAGCTTTTGAAGAGCCATTTTTGCTGTAGTTTCAGCGCTGTTTAAAGCAGATGACAGCATACGACTGTAATCATTGAGAACATGCTGCTTGCAGGTACCAGTTATGGCATCGTGGTGTTGCATTACCCCCACTCCTTGCTTTAACTCGTTTAAATTATTCATGGCTTGCGGAATATTATGAAGCTCGGACAGCGCCGCTAATTGCTTGGCAGCTTGAAGAAAGTGGTCACTTAAACGTACGAAATACTTGAATGTAGGCCTTGATGTGAAATAACCGGTCCAGTAGGAATCAGAATTATCAAAATATGGGAAAAAATCTTCTCTCTTAGTAGGCCAAGTTAATCGAGCCCTATGTAAAGCCTGCAAATAACAGGCGGGTGTAGAATAGAAAATATTTACAAGTGAACCATTCGCTTGACGGGCATTAACATATCTGGAAAAATGATAAAACGAAAATATACGCGAGTACGTTTAATTGCTATACACTTACAATACATATAACTTTTTACTAACTAACGTATGAGAACGTAATCCTATTTAATTTTATGTCGTATGTACAAACAAACTTCGTGTATACATACTTGATCAATTTATCCATATTCTTAAAGTTTCTGGCAGCCACCATATAATGGAAATCGTCGCCCATGGGTACAAGTAAATCCGTAGCTCGATAATGCTCCGACATATTAATAATGTACTCGATAAATACATCGACCTGGTGACGAGAATGTCAAAAGAAAGTTTAAATAAATGAGGGATTTTCCCACCTTATCTTCAACATTATTTAAACCACTGTCTTCATCAACTATCGGATCGTCAGTACAAAGGATATCGAAACAAAAACCCGGAGGTGGAGAATAATGATTGTAAAGAATACTAGAAAAGATTTCCGAACGTTCATCTTGACTCTCGCTAGCCTGCCAAATCATTTCAGCTAAGAGTTTGTTCATCCGTTCCTTTTTCTCCTTGAAATCTACGCGTGCAAAAAATTGTCCATCATAGCCCATTTGAGTCAGTATGGAAGCAAATTCTTGTGAATGGCCAAATGCATCTATTTGCCAGCCTACCCGTGGTCGTGCACACTTATCAAACGTTTCCGATAAAAACCTTAAATTTAATTAAAGGTGGGATAATTTTTCGATTTCATTAAAAAGAAGAAACAAAGAACATTTACTGTAAACCTAACGTAAATTGATCGATAACGCTCTGATAGTGTACCGCTGCTTCATCGTTAGCAGTCCAAGCACCTCCAGCAAATTGCAAACGTCCTTCTTTGACTAACTTTCGCACAGTGTCCTGCATTTTCGGTGTCTGGCGATTAAACCACATAGAAAAATACGCCATTTCCACGTACACAAATCTAACGGCAGGTGACCCATTTAATTTGACCTTCTTATACTTAGTCGTATAACTATTACCTTCTTCGTTCATCCTTCAATAACTCTTCTACGACAGTATCTATAATAACTTCGGCATGAGCACCTTGTATAGTGTTGCGAGCACCATAATAATATTCATCAATGGTTTTAAGCCGACCTACCTCATTATGGCTGTGAGGGACTAAATGTACATTAATAAGATTCTTCTTCGATATGGGAGAAGACTGAAATTATTCATTATTTGTTTATTATTTTTGCAAAAATACATTAAAAAAAATATTTAAAATTACGTATTTATACCTTACAATCGCAATTTGTTGACGCTTTGGCATAAACAGTTACTGTCAGTAATAACCATAATAATATCGCTGCGAATTGATTTCTAATCCGTACTTTATTTGCCATTTACTTTTTTCTGGTGTTTTAAGAAAATTTTTGGTGAACACAACGTTTGTCTTTTAGAGAGTGAAGAATTTTCATAGACGCCTCATAATTTATTTATAATTTTTTGTTTCCATTGTTCAATAACTCCGTCATTTAAGGTGATAAGAGACGGCTCGTAAAAAAGGTAAAAGTTTATATACGTGTTAGATAGAGTATTCAAAACACCTCACCTACGCTAGCATATATTTGAAGAGCATTTTAATTGATGCCTCTCTGTTTGAATCCATTAAGGATGGATATTTCCAAGCAACTATTTACATGAACGCAAATACGCCTGGATATAAAACGCGCTATTTTGGTTTATTGTCAGTTCTTTTATTTTCAGTAGATATATTCCAATATTTGAACCTGCAATCTGACATTAAGTGACATTTATATGTCCATATGACAAAAAATGTCGTGTCATATATTAGTACTTAAAAAGGGGGTAACGGAGCTGAAATATATTTACAATGTATATATATATATATATATATATGTATAGCAAAATACTCAAATTTAATCAGCGATATCAAAATATTTGCGTAAAATTATTACAAAAGCTGTTGTTGTAAAATTCATTTATGATTTCAGTTTTTATATTCCAATTTATTTTATTAAATCAAAATATTTTCCTATTTGTAGGACCAACGAAATAAGTATAAATTTTAACACACATTTCATCTAGTAGAGTTTAAAAAAGAATGATAAATTTTATCGTTAATTTAAGCATTTTAAACTTTTTAAAACGCTATAGGTAATAACAATAATTGCTAAAATCGGTTTTTGCATTTTCTGTGAAAATCTTGAGACTTAGATAAGAAAATAAATATACATAGGAATATAAGTGTAAGTAAATGTCAAGCATTTAAATCTTCAGTAATGTCAATATAACAATAAATTTTAAGTGTTGAATTATTATTATTGTTATTATAATCCCTAGACTTATGAAATGAATTCTTAGACTACAGATATGAATTGATTACTAGCAACATATTTGCTATATAATTGTAAACTGTGGAGCTCATTAAGACAGTTCGACATTTTTGATGAACAATTGGCAGGAAAGCCGCAAGTCTCAAAGCACTGAAGACAAAAAATGCAGAATCTTATCGGCAATTTTACTTCTTCGATAAGCAAAAATATAAAAAAATGCTTAGCTTTTGTAAGCAATCTCTCCTGATTTTGAAACGAGTTGTCCGGATGGTCTTCCTCGTAAGGCATATATCATTACATTAGAACACATTGCTTTTGATTTCACTAAGCTTATCGTTAAAGGCAACAACACTTGCTTACTTACTTACTTATAAGGCAGAAGACCTAGGGTTCTACAAAGATGTTCAAATAAATGTCACAATGTTTTGATAGATTATTGATACGGCTTCTTTAACTGCAAACGCCTACGTACACTTTTTAAAAAATCGATTAATTTTTCCGAAAAGTAATTGAATGATATAAAAGTAATGTTTGGGGCCGTGACAAAATTTTAGATGGTCCAAAAATTTAATTTACGTAACATAACAGCATACGGATACTTGAAACTTTAAACCTAATTTTCGAAATGTTTTTAAGCTAAACGTTAGTTATCAAAGAATGATTTTTTGCACACAAATTGAACTTTTTAGCTATCCGCTAACCACATAAAAACCAACAATTTCGAAATGCATTGTTTACTACTCTATCTCTAGGCACTTGAACTAAGGAGAATTTTCAGCAGTTATACTACTTTCAAGAGAGCTCGTTAAATTGAAGGTGCGCCGGGAGAATGGCTTAGAAGTTTCCATTTTTTTATACTTTTCAAACTATTTTTTCTTAATTCCCGAATATATGCCTAATATGAATATATATATATATATCTTTCCCTCCATCCCAAAAGATTTGTCAAAAAAAAACCCTTTTTTTAGACTGTTATAGTCGTATTCCCATTAATGCGTTTGTTACCGCTACATTGTCTCAGTTTTATGAGGTAAACAAAAAAATTGTTCATACTATTGTTTCTGCCTTCTATCTATAACTCTTAATATTTAAAACATTGCTTGAGAGAAAATTATATTTTCATTTTCAAAATTGAGTTGATAACAATAAGAAGAAGAAAGAGAAAAAAGTGAACATAATTACAAACAAATTACAACAAATTCGAAGCAATATTAAGACTCAATTGTTATGGCTGATCCAGAAGACGATATGGTTGAATGTCCGTATAACAAAAGCCATAGAATGTTACGAAAACGTTTAGCGAAACATTTGGTTAAATGCCGTGTCCATTATCCTGATACCGAGTTGAAAAGCTGTCCGTTCAACAGCATTCACTTGGTATCAGATGAAGAATTTGAAATTCACGCAATTAATTGTCCGGATCGTAAATTAATTACTGAATATAAGAGTGTGCTTCAATCAAAATTGGAGGACGGACCCAAACAGAAACCCGTTGAGAGTGACGAAAATTGGGATACTACTGAGGTTACGGACTATGATCCAAAAAAGTATCTTGGGAGCACTCCTCTGTTACAACGGCCGGATGGAACATGCCCGTCGGAGCGAAAGGCATTTATAAAAAATAAACGCAAACGTTTAGGTTATGATGAGAATAATTCCGACATGGATTATACAAGTTGCTCACGCAAGTCAAATAAACGCCGAGAAAGTGAGAAGAAAGAATGTACGCCACCACCAGCGCCCATTATTAAAAACTGGCCTGGCTTCGATCGGAGCGGCACTACTTCGACGAGTTCATCATCAGCTTCTCGAAGATGCTCATCTTCGCGGGATGAACAAACTAAGCCGAGGTGTCGCTGTTGAGGCTTATGCGAAAAAAATCTTTAAAGGCGAAATGCTGTATTCAATATTATGTGCGCAGTTGGGTTTCGTAACCTATGCGCTGAAATTGACAAGTATAATAAATCGCATAAAGCAAAAAAAAAACTATCTTTCAGAAACAAAATTATAAAATTTTCTGCCTTTATTTAAATAATATGTAAAGAACTAAATTTAAAAGGGTCAAAGGTTTTGATATTTTATGATATTTTTTCATAATCAAAATTTTTATGCGTTATTATAAAGGTTCTGATTTCCATTGGTTCCATTGTAATTTCGAATTTTTTGTTGTTCGTTTTCAATTTCTCTTCTAAAGGCTTATGATTTGCGGTAAGGTATTCCATATCTGTCCCAAGATATCCATCTTTTTGAAACTTGAGACGTTTCATATCTTTGAGAGACATATTACCATCTATAGTAGTCTCCCGTATTTTCTCAGCTTTCAATGACTTCAGAAAAGGTTTCAAATTAAAAGTTACGGATGATTGATCGAACATGTTTTCCAAACGTAAAAGACTTTCACGATTTGTAAAAGGTTCCAGGGTAAGCACTTCTATACCTCTTGGTAAAGAAGAAAAATTCGCGTTCACTATGCTATTGGTATTTTGAAAAGATCTACTAAAGAATAACCAAACTGGCAAGTGAATTTCTTGTTGAAGTAAACGTTCATCTACCACTTTGTCTTTATCCGACGAATTTAAAACCATATATATTTTACCCCGCGCCACCGTAGTCTCATTTAGAGGTTCCCCGAGTCCCCTTAGATCGTCGTGGAGTAAGCGTCGATGCAACATTAGCTCCAAAATACCTTCCGCTGAACTCGAACCACCTTGAGCACGGTCGTTAAAAAGCGTCAAACGTTTTCGGTCATCTTCTAGAACGATGCGTCCCGTTATTGGATAATAAT